>VXAA01004871.1:824920-845125 GCA_013399115.1 Anseranas semipalmata
TGGTGTATTCACGTATATTTTTCTTACTGTTATATATTGTATGTATTTTACTTTGTGACTATAAGTCATTTAAAAATAATACTGAACTGTTGTAAAGCCTGTTATACATATATGATACATTTTAAACGTCAGAGGTAAAAATTTTTAAAACTTTTCTCTGTGTAGTTCCTGTTTTAGATTTTTTTTTCAGCCATTTATTAAAATACATGCTTTTTCATATGTTCTTTTTAGGTAACCTTGGACGGGTGGACCACATCACGGAGTTTGAATATGACCTGTTCATTAGACCAGATACCTGTAACCCACGCTTTCGAGTTTGGTTTAACTTCACTGTTGAAAATGTGAAAGAATCACAGGTAAGTACATACAAAATTAAATAGTATGATGGCTTTAAAAATTGTTTATTACAGAATGTAAGATACTTTCCTTCTTAAAGAAAAAAGATGCTGTCCAGGGTTTGTAACTATCACTTTGCTGTAAAACATGTTTCTGTCCTTTGATTTTTTATAAGTAAAAGCAGGTAGCATCCTGAGTAGATATCACCACATTTTTCAGCTAGGGCAGAAAATAATTACAAAGAGAGCATAACAGTTGAATGAATCCTATTGGTAATAGGTGATGTACACTTGCGTTAATACACACAAACCAAATATATGTGTTAATATATGAAAACAAAGCCCACCATAGCTGTTCAAGTATTGTCGCTCAAACCTTCATTTAAAATATCTTGAACAACAAGGTAGTATTACAAACAGACATTACTCTAGTGTATTTTAACAGAAGAGGACTAACCTGTCAATGTGACCCTCATGAAAGAGGTTTATCTTTAAATGTGAAAGAACTTGATAGGCAACTGATCTACCTTTAAATAATGCTTTTCATAAATGCTAAAACAAACAAAACAAAAAAAGGGAAAGAAACTTCCTTGCTCCAATTGTTTCACTTGACTTAAACTAAGCAAAAAAAAAAAAAAAAAGGGAAAAAAAAAAGAATCTGTGCTTTCACATTGACAAATCAACAAAGATTTAATTCCACTTTTCACATGTACGTTGCATTTTATTCTGGCATTCTGTCATAGTTTGTCATAATCAGACTGTCATTTTCACCTAATGGAAAAAAAAAACCACACACCACACATTTAGTAAGAGAAAAAACATGTAGAAGCTTGATATTTGTATTCTTATGAGACTAATATCTTTATATCCACCACTGTACCATTCCTGTTACAACTAGAAATCATGAAATTGTTTATCTATCTTCCTGGAGCCTGATACTTTATCAGACAGACCCTTTCCCCTGCTGTGCCTTAGTCAACTATGATCAAATTATATAGTCATGAGATGAATGGGAATCTGTCTCAAGGAGGCAAAGAGATCTGGTAGAAAGATACAATATATATCTAGTGCTTACAGGATATTTGTTTTCATGGTTGTCTACATGAAAGAGAACGGTTTCACTATTAAGTTTGACTTGTGAGGTCTGTTTTTATAACGTGTCTTCCCATAATCTTTTTTTCATCTCTCCAATTTCCGTTAAAATGAGACCTGCATGAACGTAATTTAGTCTGGAACCTTATTTAGGTCTTTGTACACGTGGACATGGGCATTATTAGTCATTGCAGCTCAGCTATATTAAATGAGTGTTAGAAGTTGCTATATGAAAACATACTGTGTAACCCGCTTTGTGAATTTTGATTATTTTCTTTTATGTTTTGCTAGAAAATAGTAACAACAAAAACCATACTATTCAGTATTACTTAAAAATGTTACACTAATGCACAAGTAACTTCAATTGCTTTATTTGTAAAAGTAGATATCTCAATAACTATATATAAATAATTATCTGTATCATATTATACTTGGTTTTAGTGTATCATATAGATGATGTGAGGGGTAGACATATCTATGCATTTGTCCATCCCAGGTCTAGTTTCAGCCATTTAGATGAGGACTCAAAGGGAGTAGCCACATTTATTAGTTAATATATTATATACATTACATTTCCTTCTTACTGTTCCTCTTCTTTCAACTTCAAATTCTGAACTAATTTACTTAGATTAAAAAAAAAAAATTGAAAATTTTCTCACTACAAGAATCTCTCCAGTCTTGCTTTATATTTCACACTAAAGCCTTTAGTCACAATGAAATTAATTTCAAAGGTATCATGAGAAAACAAGCAACCTCTTTTCATTATCTGACTTAGAAATCATCCATTCTGTTTTTCTTCTGTTGCATCAGACCACTCATTGACACCCAACAGTGGGTAAGTTGATAAAAAGTGAATGAAAAAGGCTCAGTGTAAAGTCAAGTCATACAAACACTAGGAACACATAATTGTACTGCATGCATTTTTGATTTAATTCTCAGTTCTACTACCAGATAGTAGTGATTTTTACAGTATGTTTAGTGCCCTATAGTGTGTTATGAATCTAGAGAGAAAAGTTAAGAAAAACTTTTGAGATATTCTTGTCAATCTAACTACCCATGCATTGTTCTGTAGAGTACAGTTTTTACAGTGCAGTTTTAATTGTCTTAAGCCATGGAGCTTCCACCACTAATGTCTAGAAATCCTTCCATAGACTCCTCTCACTGGCACTGTTGCTTGATATTTAGCCTAAAGCTTTCCTTTATTTAATCACATTATTCCTACTTGTAATTCTGCTTATTAATAACTCCTCTTGGTACAAATAAATCCTCT
Organism: Anseranas semipalmata; assembly: GCA_013399115.1. NCBI lineage: Eukaryota > Metazoa > Chordata > Aves > Anseriformes > Anseranatidae > Anseranas > Anseranas semipalmata. The sequence continues at coordinate 827,618 of VXAA01004871.1, forward strand.
TCATCCTTGACTAACATTTCTATTTCTGTAGATTATCACATTCTTCATCATTTGTCTCTTAACCTAGATATCATGTTTGGTTCTTTCAGCCCTCTATCCAATAGAGTACTTTAAGTGTTTAAGTATTTTTCTGCTTTGGGGCCTTTGGACTTTCATCATAAGTGAATCTTTCCAGCCCTCTGATAATTAGCCTAGTTTCCCAGGGAAACAAGGCTTATATGATCGCACTGTCTATGTTACACTTGCTAGCCTAGATTCTTGTGTGGCTAATGATCTTTCTCTTCTCCTTTCTCCCTCAATAGCTTTTTAACTCCTGGCCAGTTTCAACCCCACTGGACAGGAATTCCTGTAAGTTTCAGGAAAGCAGGCTGCCAGATGGGCAAGAGACCCCATTAGTGTTCCCACTGGCAGAAAGGCTGTAGTATGAGATCATTTCTTATTCAACATCAGAGGATCTGCAGAGGAGATGCGCAGGAAAAAGTACTCATTGGAATTTGCATTTTTAAGGTACCAGAGAATCCAACCATGAAATCCAAATCTGTAGCACTTAATGGTTTTGCTTCTTGCAGAACTTCTTGCTTTTATCATGATGATGATGATGATTATTATCCCTGTTCCAATTCCTTCAATATTTTCTTCATAATGTGGAACTAAAATTGAGTAGACAATTCTGAGTACGCTGACATCCCAGTTTATGGAGAAGAGACTTTAGTCCCTTTGCTCTGTTACTGTCTTAGTATAGACAGCTGAAAACTGCAGCAGCCTTTGTTGCTTTTATTACTATGGAAACCCATGCCTAATTTGTTGTTCACTATCGTACATAAGTCTTTTTCAGAATGATTGCTCCCTCATGTTATGTATGTCTTAGGTTACTGTTGTGCTTCAGCAACAAGGGCAGGTAAAAGAACTAAGTTATGCAGCATAGCAGTGAGAGCCATAATCTTTTCAGAATTATTTTTAGCATTTTATGATAAATTTATTTGATATTTGCTATTTTTCCCTATGCTACAGCAGAACCAGTAGAACTTTTGTTTTATTTGCAAACTTAAACAAACTTCTTCCTTATGACTTGGACTTTCAACATCACACATTTTATATTGTCAGTTAAATTTTATGGTTTTTTTAGCAATGAAAAAAAAAATAGTTAATGGTTTATATTCATGGGAAGAAAGAACCATCATATAAGATGCCTGTGAGATGTAAAATTTGGCCTTTTGGTCTTCCCATATGGTTTCTGACTTGCAAGTCAGTTGGTCTGATAAGATTTGAACTGTGGATTTCTTCAGTCATTTGTTCGGTGAATTCAATTAACACTGATATTGAAAAGAACAAGAAAAACCTGATGTGTTATACGTAAGGACTATAATCATGCAATGATTACACTTACAATAACCATGAAAGAAAGAACGAAGAAAACAGGATTTGCTGTTGAACATGTGTTTTGATGGGCAAAGCCTCCAATTTCTCTAATTATACACATGTCACAGGCTACTCTCTATTTCTAAATAAAGCTCTATATTAGGCAGGATTTGTTTCCTCTTAACTTCAACCACGACCCCTACGACACTGTCTACAATTTTGCTAAACTCCTTCTCTTTGGAACCAGAAATTGGATGAACAAATATCACATTCAAGTATTTTAAGTAGACAGTGCTTCAGGTGAGTGATTACTTCTAAGCTAGAGTGTCATTAAAGGTGTTAGTAGCAACAGTGATTTGTTTGAGAACTGAGAGAAAAAGATACATGTGTACCTGTGATAAATGATAAAAATATGCTAATATACCAGAGTTGGAGGATGTTACAAATGAAAATTGTAATTATTTCTCTTGGGGGGCATACCCAGAAATTCTACTCAAGTAGTAGGCACTCATTGTTCCAGATACCGTAGTCACACTAGAAAAAAGATGATCTCTGTACCGGAAAACTTACTTTTGATCAATTTGAAGAGAGAGAGAAGAGTTGAGTACAGCAAAGTGATGAAAAGATTAAAAATGTCTTTGAGGATATTAATTACTCTAAAGAACAGCAACCATGTTATACCAATGCCCATCTGGGTAATACAATATATTCTGTATGTGTATGTACCCTGAGAAACTTTGCTGCCTGATGAATCATGTTCAGAAATGATATTTTCACTGAGATTAAAAAAAGAATTTCCAACATAAGGGGTTTCCCAATAGTGCCAAATTTTGTTCTGTAAGTGTTGATAAACACATTAGGAGATCTTCATCACAAAGGTACTGACAAAACATACTGAGAAGGATAGAGGAGAAAAATGGATTTTTGGCAACTAGGATGTGATCATTACCTACAGTTATGAAATCAGTCCAAATCAAGGTTAAAATCAAAGAACCAAAAGTTATCTACTTCAAAGGCATTCTCTCTGTTCAACTTCAGTTGCACTTGGATTGAGAATAGTATACTGGCTGAAGATTTTTTGTTTGCTTGTTTGTTTTTATTATGTATTAATATAGATCAGGAAAAAAGGATAACCTATTCTTCTTTAGAAAGTTAAACAAGTTGCCAATGTAAGATAGATAATAACAGATCTGGGCATTAGAAATGCACAGAGGTCTTACTGATAGTTCCCCCCCCCCCAGTTCACTGTTTGGGGGGGGGTAAAAAAGAAAAAAAAAAAGTAAAAAGCTGTAAAATGTCTAGTGTCTTTATTTCATTAGATTTTCAGTAATTATTTATTACTGGGACTGGATTTTTTAGTTTGCTCAGACTTCTTATTACTGTCCTAAAACAACCCAGAGATCCTTAGTGGAGGATTGCTGTAGACACATATCTGTCTGCCTTGAAAACATGAGATAGACTGAGTTGAGTGCATTTGGACAACATCTTTTAAGTAACTGTGTTACTACAGGGTAAGTAAACTTTTTTTTAATACAGCATATGCCGTTCAACTTGAAAAAAATTGTAAGAAAGAATGGTGTAGCCAGATTCATGATGCAAATTTTGTAAGATCTTATGGGATCATAACGTGATAATATGGATACATTACTTTTGTTATGGGAAGGGCTTGAATTATCTGAAATGTGCATTAAAAAACATAATGGATTATTTAAAAGGAGCCTTTGAACTTTCTAAAAGTAGTGTCACTGATCTCTACTTTGGAAAGTGATATAAGTTTGTTGTAAGTCAAAAGTTCATAGGGTTAGATGATATGTGTAGTGATTGAAGTAATTATTTACTGAAGAAGCCATATGAAATGTTAATTAAATAAGAAACAAAGTGATGACATTTAAAATAGATTGTATGTTCATCTCAACATTTGAAAAAAGAAAAATCAATTGAACATGCTGGCTGCAGTTTTGAAGAAAAATAATTTTGCCATTTTGGAAGCTTGTGCCTATATTGGTCATGTATAAAATTAGATTTATAAACGATGATTCTTCCAAGTTGGAATCCTTTCAAGTACATATAATTTTATTTTGGATCAATAATTTTGTTGTGCTTGGAATAGATTGAGGGTGCACATGAAGCTTTGGTAAGTACAATATACTGTGCATCTCCATGAAATTATCCAAAGCTGTCATGACATGTATCATCCTTTGAAAAGTAATGAATACACGTACGTTAGTAGACGTTGACAATATTCAGTGTTAGTAAAACAAATGCTGTCCTGATGAAATATTCTCTTTTGGCATGACAGTGTTAAATTCATAAACTTATTTTATTCCAGGTGTCTCTAAGAAAATTTTAGATGTCAGTGTTTTATAATTATTGCAAGCATACTGTATGTTTCAGATTTAACACTGGTTTTTGCTTACAGGAAATGTAATGGCCAGGTGTGTTTAATTTCCTCTTATAGTGGCATCTGTCACTCCAAATGTCAAAAATACATTATAAATGCCATAAACAAAATCAGCACTATGATGATCTTGATGTCAGTGATGTGACATGCTTACTTTTCTTTCATTTTAAAAACTTTTATTTATTAAGTACCTCCTTTTTTTTAGTTCCAGTGTTAATTGTCTTCCATGCAAATTTGATTTCTTTCTGCTTTTATGACTGAAAAGTGTTTATATCAGAATGTGGAAACATAGAACTAAAATAAAAGAAAAAAAAATTCACATTGTACAAATGAAAGTGAAATCTTTTAAACTTTCCTGCTTTTAGTTTTTTCTTTTTTTAATCTTTCCAATTGGGAATATTCTATATTTGGGTCGTGTTCAGATACCATGCAGAGACTGTTGAAACCTGAAGATACAAACCAATCAAAATATATATAGTTAAATTCATGTTACAGGGGGAGGGAAACCATTTCCCGTTTAAATGACAGGGCAGATCTTCCTGGGAAGATCATGGAACAGATCTTCCTGGAAGACATTTTAAGGCATATAGAAGACAGGGAGGTGATTCCAGACGGCCAACATGACTTCACCAAGGACAACTTGTGCCTGACTTTCTGTGATGTAGTGACTACATCAGTGGACAAGGGAACAACAACTGATGTCATCTACCTGGATTTCTGTAAGGCCTGTGACATGGTCCAACACAACATTGAACATGGTCCAACAGAACAGAAAATGGAAAAGTTGATAGTGACAGGATAAACAAATTCCGGAAAGTTAGTGTAGTGCTCGATTGTAGGCAGTAGGAGCCTTTCATTTTGCTTCTGTGGAAGCTGTTAGATGGAGCAAAGGAGCTGTGAAAAGTGGTAAATCTTTCACTGATCTTGAGTGCCTATAACCTCCATCAGAATAAGACATTAAGTGCCACAAGGACTATTATTGCACTTTGTTGAAAAGACTGCACGTTTGATAAACCCTTTTAGCTAGTGTGGATTCATTTGTCTTGTGTTCACCATCCAGCAACTCATTTTTAATCCTAATGTTTAGCACATTTTTCAGCAAGTATCTTGGAAACCCAAACATGACTCAGGGCTTGTGAGTCCAAATCACGTTGTTCTTGGATTGCACAAGAGAATCATGAGCAACTGGTCCTACTCTTAACTGAACTAGCCTGACTTACTGAACGATGAAAACTTTTATCTTCTTCTAAGCATGTACTGTAAATACTGTTTATTCCAGGAAATAGCCTGGAATATAGCTCAAGAACATAGAATTGGAACTGCTCTGTGATGCTGAGGGGGGGCCTAGTCTGATAGTGAAAATATGGTGAAAAAGCAATTCGTTGCCATTCTTGCTGTGACTGCCCTGCATCACTGATTTTTCAGCCATCTTCTCACTTACAGCATTGTCTTGGTTTGGGCTTTCCTGTAAACGTAAAGAAATGGCATAGCGGGTCAGATTAAGGAGTTTTCTAGTCTGGTACCCTAATCTGGACAATGGCCAGTAGCTGATGCTTAAAAGAATAAATAACTAGGAAAGAATAATCCTCACTTTCACCTCCTGTGTCAGCAGTATAGGCAGAACTGACCTATGCATGTCTCACAATTGCAGGAAAATCCTAGTACCCTGCAGGCCAGCCAGACTATTCGTCACACCATGCATGTTGCAATACCACGGAGTTCTCACCAGTCTAGATTAGGTACAGGCTGTCAGGAGGCACCAGTTTCATTGTAGTAGTTGCCTCCAGATTGCTGTTTTTAGCAGGGATAGGTGGACTCTATGAAATGTGTCATTCTTTTCTAATCTGATTGTACTTTTTGTGAATTTGAAGCGATGAGTTCTACAGATTAATTATGCAGTTTGTATGAAGAGTACTTCCTTTTCTTTTTAAAATATGCTGGTTAATATTTAGTATCGTTTTTGTGTTATGAAAAATAGTGGATAATTTTTATCTGCTCACTTTCTGCATACATTCGTGATTTTATAATCATGTATTTCCACTTACTTATATAGTTTATCCAAGTTAGTAACTTGTAGTCTATTTAGTCTCCTCTTCTACAGTCCTGAAATTTCTTCCTAGAGAAGCTTTAAAAAAAACTGGGTATGCCATATACTTACCAGTAATTTTGAAGGGCAGGTAAGGAGATTTTTCTAGGAAAACAACAGATGTACAATGGCCCATCAAATGTAACTCTGTACAAAAAATATTTTAAATTTTTATTTTTGCCAGTAGGATCTGAAAATAGCATTTGTCTCTTTTATGGTAGAATAAGGTGGCATATCTCGCATTGATTTCAGTGGGAGCAAAGTTCATACAGTGTTAAATGCCCCAGAAAATCCCATCCTAAGTAAAAATAAATATTTTGTTCTATTGCTATACCGCTTGTAAACATATGCTTGGTTTATAAAATTCTGGAGGTATCAAGCTTTAAGTTATGCAGTTTCATTTTTTAAGGGAGGAAAGAAAATTAAAAAGCCACGGTTTATAGCTAATCTATTTTTTTTTAATGTTAATTGAAACTGGAAGATTCTTCTGCACTGTATAGGTGACCCAAGATATTACGATAGGTATAATTAAATCATTATGTTTCCTGCAGCCAAAAATATTTTAATCTCTCTGTTGAAGAGACTGTGAAGTTTTCTGTAAAACAAAGGGAGTGTGCAATTTTTTTTTTTGCTTTGAGAAATTATGAAAAATAACACGGAATTAAATATTGACCCTCAAAATAGAACTGCTGGGTTTTCGATACATAGCACAGTATCATCAACTGATTATAATTATAATGATTGAGTACAGTTACATCAGTTTAAGATCTGGCCTGTAAGCATTAGATAGGCAATATCTGCTGTTACACGAAAGCTCATGATGGTTTTGATAATTTTTTTGTGAATTGAGAAGCTCCATGGAAGCTTCTAATTTTCATAGTAGCACTACCATGATGAACTGCAGCTCATTACAGTAAACTGATGGCAGCTGTTAATACTATTACAGGCAGAGACTTTTTATTTAAGGGAAACATTAGCCAGTAACTGGTAGATTTCTGACACAGTATTACATAAAACTTCCTGTTAGGAAGGAGAGCAAAGAGAAATGGATTTGAACCCATTAGTATCAGAATTACATGTCAGAAAGCTAGAGCAGAGTTCAATTTATTTCTGCAATAAACTGTAAGCGAGAGATTGACTTGACAATTATTTTACCTTACATTGCTCTGGTTGTTCTGAGATGACTATTCCTACATCAAATCATCTTGTTTGGACATCTTTTTCTAAATAACTTGCTAGTCTAAATATGCATTATGTTATGTAGGAGCTAGAACTCAACGCTTTTCAAGTAGAAATGAGTTTTTTATTACTATTTTTACTAAAGGATGTATATACAGTGGAACTTATTCAGTATAGATTTAAAACAACTGCATGTGTTTCTGCTAAATCTAGTGTATGTTGCTGAATATAGTTTACATTGTCATTGAAAGGATAATCTTTCTGAAGCTTTTAGTAGCTTGGTGTAAGCAATATAAATAACCTGCCCCAAAACATTTGTCTTCTCTAAGCCAGTCACTGTGCAGGATTATTGCTTCTGTTTGTACTCTCCTTTTTCCCCACTAAGATAAGTGACAAGAAATTGGTTAACCACTTCCTTACTGTAATTTTCAACTGTGAGAAGAATATTTTTATCAACATTTTTTTCCTATTTCATATATTTAGCCTGCGACTGAACACTGAGGTCCATGAATTCAGATCCTTAAACTTACACATTAAAATGGGCTTTTATTGGAATTGCACATCTGACTGTATTTTTCTTGCCTTGAAATGGTGATTCTCTACAGAATGCTTATTTCATTTTCTAGTAGTGTAGAATAATTTTTTTTTTTTTTATTGAGGAAGGGTTGTGTTCATTGTCCTCATACTACCCTCTGAAAACTTGCATGAAGCTTCACACAAAAGATTTATTAAAATTTGTATAGACAGGGGTACGGATTCTCCTGGCAGGTTTCCATATGCCTTTGCACACTTTAGTGCAAGACTATCATCAGGAGCGATGTAGAAAGTAGAATGTTGCTTGCATTGCATCATCTTGTATGTTTGTATACTGTTCTTCTGTGAAGTCTATGGGCAAAACTAATCCCAACATCAGAGGACTACAGATAATTGTGGGATTCATGGTAGGGCATGCTTGCCCCTAACACTTTACATCGATGTTGAGTACCTTGTGTTAATTTAAATTGCCTCAATAGCCAGATTAAACAGAATATTCTTCCTGGCAGGCCTGTGGAATGGCAATTCCATGGGTTTGGAATAGCTAGGAATTAGCTACAATAGCTAGAGACGACCTGTGGGTTGTCCCTTCCCTGTGGCTGCAGAAGAACAAATTTCTGTGAAGCAGAGGTTAATACAACTACCTACCTAAGTAAATTGTTAATTTACATGAATTCTAGCCATTTTTATCACAAAACTAATTTGAGTAATATATATTTATTTTATTGATTTAAAGCAGGCTCATTGTAAAAATCAGCCTACAAAAAGAGATTGTATGCATGCAGGAAGAGAATTTCTTTTTGCTAAGAATTTCTCATGCATAAATACAAATGAATATTCTAAATGTAAATGTTTGGCTAGATTATTCTTCAGAGACACATATTGATTTCTGTTGTCACCCTTCAGTGAGATTTAGTGTGGAGTACTAGGAAGTTCTTTCCAAGCACATTCTGAAAAAATGTGAAATATGATTTCCTTGACAGTCAGTGAAAAGAGATGGAGTGAATGTTAACAAATTAACGGTGTTTACTCCATCTTCACAAGTGTAAGAGTCTTTCAGCTATTAAAAAAATTACTCATTTGATGCTTATAGTATACAGGTCCATATTGTGCTTGATGTACTAGAAAGTATGTTTTCAAATTTATAGCTTAGCAAAAAACAAAGCTTTGCAGTTCCTGATTTTTCTTTGTGGATCTAAATGTAGAATTGTGGTGCTCTCACCGTAGTGGGAAGTGCTGTAAAATTTTGCAGTTTAGACTGTTCTAACATGCAAGTAGTATGGGTCTCATAGTATGTGATTGCCAAATTTGATCCTAAAATATGTTCCCTTCAGCTTTCTAATAAACCTGACATTCATAAATTGTTGAATGTTTTAGTGGGTTTTATAATTACGGATTATACTAATTTTACACTTCTGTGGTTAAATACATATATTGTTCTACAAATAAGATACTTTTGCCATATTTTTTTCTTGTTTGTTTTTTAGAAGGTGCAAAATATATTTCAACAATTCAGTCAGACTGAAGGGTAACCTAATAAGTCTTTTTCCACAAACTATATAATTTTATAGCTATCTGTAAGAAAATATCAAGATTGTTAAGTGTTAGTCATTTGTGTTTTTAAGCATTTACTAGAAGATTAGAGACTAAGGGAATATTCTTAGATTAATTGGAAAGAACTTTGCAAACCATGAGGATGACAGAGCAAGGTTTTTTCGCAAAAATTTATCAAGTTTTAGATAAAGACATTTGAACTAAGACAAAGAGGACCCAAGCAGTTGCAAACAGTTTGATTAATATTATCTTTCACCTCTTACTACTCCTAGTTATGGTCATTTGTGTAGTCAGGCTGTTTAGTTTGCAAGTAACCCATAGAGGTTTATATAAAGAATGCAATAAATAAAATGCAGTCATTCTTATGTGGAAAAAAAAAAAAAGAAAACAGCTATAATAGAAATGAATGCTGGCTGTTGTAGGTCAGTTGTATTTTTAACTGGTACTGATTATGTGAGTAGAAATTAAAATTATTTAAAAATTATTTTTATTAACTTTAACTTATTTTTATTTTTTTTTACATTGTGTTTTTATGTCATGCAAGTACTGTTAGCTTTAATTATTGAACTACTTGATATAAACTGATTAAGAAACTTGATATATACTTGATAATAGATATCAAGAACATCTGCAGATTCATAGCATATTAAATTTAACAGCTACAAAATTTGAACAATTTTTGCTTTCTTGACAGTGTGGTATTGTTAACCTGCCTTAATTTGTTTTCTAAATGCTTTAGAAACTATTAATGTCATGTCACTTAAAGTACTGTCAATAAATGTTTGGTTTGCCAAATATCTTTTAATACATAGGAGATGACACTGCAACATTCCTGTACATTACTGTATTGCAATAAGATTTAAATTATATTTTCTATCCACTGCGTTGCTTGTTCTGTAGATAATAATAAATGTACAAACTTGGAAGCAAAACTCTGCTTCCATTCTTTCAAGGGAACAGTGATACTTCTGTTGTATATGGATAGTAGTAAAGTTACAAATATTAAAATTACACATCTATGTATTTGTATTTCCTCAAAACGTTTGGGAGCATTTGGAATTTGGCTTTTTTTTTTTATGATCTCTCTCGCATGTACCTGAAGGAAACAAAGCAGAAAGACTTTAGGAAAAATATTAATCTTTGTGGTAAAACCGGCTTTATAAAAAGTCAAACAAGCACAGGCATTTTAATATAATTTTCTCCTGACTTAAACAATCTTTATTTTATCACTTTGCCAAACTGTATTCCTTTGCATGAAGTATGTGCGGGAGATACTTCTGAATTTGCATTTTCATTAGATTTAGCATTCAGCACCTAATGCCATAAATTCGTTTTTGAAACTCTTTAGTTCCCCTGAGTGTTCCAACATATTGAATGCTATTTGCTTTGTATTATGTTGGCAGCAAATCTGCAGTGAAAATGCTGTCAATATATATTCATAGCTAACATTGTTAACTAAAAGCAATATTGTTTTTCTATTGTAAGCTGTCACAAATGTTTGGCACCCTGTTGTGCAAGCCAAAAATATGTCAAAGAAAGGAATGAACATTTTTGAGGAAAAGTGCAGTGATAGTGTCAAGTTTTCTGTATTAAAATACGTTCCTGTTTGTACAGACCTTTACAAATCTTAAAAATTGCGTTTTGTGGTAATGTAAAGTTAGAATATTGTGAGAGCATGCATGCTGTTACAGATATTATATTACATGATAGGAGCACAGTCAATGACACAACCATTTTACTTTCCAATATAATGCAATGCTAATCAAGCTGTAAATCTATTAAACTATTATTAATCTATTAAACCCAAAGATTATTTTATCAAAAGATGTACTATTTGTGGAAAATGAACAACATTTTTACCTATACCTGAATGTATTTTTACTTATTTTTCTAGATGAAGTGTATAATTAACAAGAACAACTGCGAAGTTTATAATGTTTTCCTAGGGGCTATCCTTATCTTTGTGTTAAGTTGCACTGATTTTGTTTATTTGAATTTGTGTTTCCTTTTCCCAAGCATGCATTCTTATTTAAATAAGTTGTTATATTTTTGTTAGCATGCATCTCATGTATAAGTACAGCTCTGAATGAAGTACTTCAGAGAACTTCTGTGGGGAGAAATGAGTGTAAGAATAAAAAGAAAAAATGTCTACCACACAAATAATTGTGTTAATGCTAGTAAATAATAAATGCCCATAAGTTAAAATAAGACAAATAGAAATCTTTTCTGCTACTCCTGCAAATATGTTCAGCCAGAGAGCTTGTGATCTGAGCAATGTAAATAAAAAACTTCTAGATAATGTAGTCAAACAAGCACAACGAAGTTCTTTTGCCATGAGCTAACTTAAACTGGTATCAGTACAGAATTCAGCTGAAAGCAATGGAGAACACTGAAAAATGAACACTTCAGCCCTGTGTATGGCTCTCATTGAAGTATCAGAGCTTTACGAAGATGAAGGTTTTCTAGTACTCTCATTTGTCCAAGGTAACATTTTTCTATATTCACTTAAGTGAAAAGATGAATCCATAAATAGTAAAATACTGGAAAACCCTAAAATGTTCTCATTCATGTCAGTCTTTTGTCAGTCTTTAGAAATCAATGTCATTTTCTGAACTTACTGAATCATAATGTGTTAAATTTAGGAAATGTTTTTTGGGAAAACTGTAATACATTGAATTTTTGATGTAATGTCCAAAAAGAAACTTAAATATTCTAATGCACTGTTCAAATGCAATCATTGGTAAGTCTGGTTGACCACTACTTTTCATCCAGCAGTATATTGGTGATGCATATTAACATACATTGTCTATGATATTGGTACATATCCCAAGTACACTGATCACACTGCATGCTGCCCATAATAATCCAGTTATTCCTTTCACCCTTGTACTTTATAATAACCTTCTCTGCTTTCTGCACTTATATGCACTCTACTAGGGGAATACAGGTACCACAAATGATTTCACAAAGTCCCTGTTATGGAATCACTATTTTCAAACATTTCCTGAGAATTGCAAGGTAACTCCAGTTTCCAATGACTTTAGTGAGATTTCAATACAATCAGCACATTGTAAAATGGGCCCTTCTATTCACGTGCACCAACTTCTATATGTTTGCTAATGTACTTTTAAATAAGATTGCATAAACTTCAGAGCTTCCTGCAGTGATAATGGAACAATGTATGACAGTGGCTTAATTGTAGTGTATGCTGCAAATATCTGAACATCATGGGGCATTCTGAAGTAAGTGTCTTTGACGCTGGTTTTCTTTTTATTGTCTCCAGTAAAGAAATGCAAGAGAGAGATTCTTTCTCTTCCCATTTAGAGCCCATCTTGCTGGGATCATGTTCCTGTGTCCGTTTTGAGAAGGCACAGGGGAGTCACTGCCCATGAATTAAGCACTTTTCTTCAGTGATCCTCCCAAGAGAAGAGCATAATCACTCAATAATCACTTTTTATCTCAGAAACTGTATATACGATAGATGCATAAACACAAGTAACCTGAAGCACAAATGATAGAAATACTAGAGAATAAAGGTACATACTGATGACTCCCTTTACAACTGATGCTCATGGCTTAGTCTTACAAACTGTTTTGGATGTGTACCAAATACTTAAAATTCTTTTTCATTTTTCACAATACTTACTATTCACTGTATATGGAAAATCGTAAGATTTTCCCACCTCAGGTTTTTTTTTTTTTTTAACTTGGATGTGTTAGATATGCCTTGTATTGACTTCACATCTGAAGGTCATTTCAGATAAGAAATAGAAACTGTTAAATCCTGACATGGACTGAGGGGACAACTGAGTGGATACCCAGGGAGATTCACACTAATTCCTAGAATAGCGTAGAAGACAAATGTCAAGAACCAAGACTGTTGCAGCGCAAGCGAGGAAGACAAAAATCAGAGACAGGAGCATCTGGCAATCTGTTAAGATGGTAAAGAACAATACACTGAGTATGCCATCTCTAATAATTCAGTTTTGTTTATTATAACAGCCAGTGTGGTCTAACTTGGAAACAGAGAAGTAAAACTTGGGCTCATGCTTCACTTAAGGGAATATGAAACTTAGAGGGGAGTTCTACTGGTGATTCCTAAAGGTGAACACGTATAGCATCCACTTTGTAGAGAAAGCAAGAAATGGTAGATTCCAGTTTTTTTTTCAAAAGTAAGAATATGTCATTAACTATTCAAAAGACACTGATCTGAGGTTAAGGTGATAACTTTGTATAGCCAGTTTCATTACCACAGCAAGAATATAAAAAAAAAAATCTAGAAAATGTTTTCATTTTCAGAAGTTATGCAGCACTTGGAGTATGAAGTTAGTGCTGAGAGACTATCCCACTTCAGAAAATGGAAAGTAGATATTTAAATCACTCAGCACCTTGGCATATCATCCGTAATGAATACGCCTGGGTACTATGGTAGTAAAGAGATTGGACTAGCAGTAGGCATTTCTCACTCTGTATCTCATTCTACACAGCTCTAGTTAGGTTATGTCTGTACCCTAACTTTTCCGCTAATGTCCAAATTATTTTTTTCTGCCTTCTAGTTCCAGATATTCTTTCCTGATTGTCATAAACTAAAACAAACAAACAACAAACAAACAAACAAAAAACAACAACGGATTGAAGGTATTGCTTTTGGAGACTTTGATTGGCATTGTGTAATAAGATCAGGGATAGTTCTAGGTGAATATCCAACACATGCAAGTCTAAGAGAGAAGTTTAAGAGACAATGTGTCTTTATACCGTATTCATGGTTTTCTAGATTATTCTAGATTATTTGGGGATGATCAAATCTGATGTGTGTCTGGAGAGGCAGTATACTTAGATAATTACATTCACAGGGGAATGGTATGTTCTTAACACAATAAAAAACTTAAAAATTCTTAAATAGTTCACTAGATAGGGCTAGTGAATATTGAACAGGAGATAGTAGTAGATTATACAGAGAATAGGCAAAATAGACTCGTGTTTTTCATTCTTAATGTGATTTTTTTTCTTCAATGGCGGAGAGATGCAGGGTCTTTCTAACATTGTTTAGCTCATTTTGGAATAACAGATTTAATCATGACTAATATCCATTTTCCACAAAGATAGTGTCTTTGTCATGGAATGTTTAACTCTCGTGAGGATGTGAAATTACTGTGCTTAGTTCATTCTATTGGGAAGCTTTAGACTTCTGATCATCCTGAGGGAATGTGTCCTTGCAGAATTTTCAGAAGCATTTTTGAAGCTTTAGAAAGCCATGTGTCATTTTATCTGCTAGTTGGATTTATATAATTTTTTTGCTATTGTTAGAGTTACTTTTCATTATTTCTTTTACTATATATTGTGCAGGGGGACCTTCTCCCTCATTTTACTTTTTTTTTTTTTTACTGTTGCTTTGTTAGATAAGAATTTGATGCTGCAGCAAGAATGAAGATGTGTAAGATGAGTTATTAATCGTACACAAATCTTTGTTTGTATGGCTTTTCCACATGTATTTGTTTAAACATTTGTTTTCTTTCTATTACCTTATAGGAAATAAAATTGTATGTTTCTTTGTTTTTATGCTTTAGAATTTAGCCTTTATTAATGATGAAGGCCTGTTGCTTGTGTCCCTTTGGAGAAGTGATGTCACAGAAAAGAACAGGACATTTTTTAACTTTTTCTGGTAGCTAGAATTGTGCTTACCCCTGCTGAGGAATTTATATGAAGGACTCCTCCATGATGTGTTACCCTCTTTTCCTACAAGAAGGAGTGACTCAGAATTCTCCCGTGGGTGGCTGCTGCAACAGTGGAGCACGAAGACTAAGAAATTAATAAAGTAAATAAGAAAGACAGTAAATATAGACCAAAACATCCTCATTTACTGTTAGAAGTCAGAGAGGAACAGTATTAAGGTACAGAGATGAAACAAACCAGCACTTATCCACGGTGAAATCTATAAAATGTCTTCGATTGCTCAAGGGATCTTTAGATATAGCATTATTTTCTCTATCTTATGGATGACTTGACCACCTCCACTATGAATTTTTCATGATTTTCCTGACCCAGCAGCTCTTGCCTGTGGAGAGAGTAATACAGTATTGATTTGGGTGTTAGGTTTCTGCCTTTTTTTGCCACAACAGGATTTTTGTAGCCTAGAAACCTCAATCCCTGATTACTCATTAGAGACTCGAACAACTTTTCTTAGATCTAGAATGTAAAAGAAGAATCACTTGGTTACTTTTGTCATAGGTAGCCTTTGTAGTGGAATTTCATCTCATCTTATCTCAATAATTAGTGTTGTTGTTATTAGAACTTCCTAATTGAATTGGCAGTACTAGGCCTTCAGATTGCAAAGATACTGTTGTCTGTTTAACAATTAGTGTGTTTGCAACAGAATTATCCTGGTGATTGTGCTTATTTAGAAGCATACTGCAAAACAGTAGAATGAGTAGGGGTCTGTCCTCCTGCATTCATCCTGGCATTGATGTCTTGGTGACTTATTTTCTGTGCCTCTCAGGCATATTAGAAAATTGAAAAGAGGCCATGATGTTGCTATTTCTCATTTAAACTGTTTTTTTTTTTTTTTAAATAAAAAATCCATATCTTACATCCTCTGAAAACTTACTCTCAGCATTGCCATGGAAACAAGATTTTTAAAAGGGACTTAACTGAAATTTAGCAGCAGTTTTTATTTCTTTGTGATTCATACTTCATAAAAATGCAAATGTCAGGCTAATACATGTTTTACCTTAATATTTTATACTACCATTTAGTCTTAATTGGTCTAATGTTTTTCTTAATTAAATTTCGAGCTTCTTTGAATGATTTTAAAATTGTACCGTGGACCTATCAAGCTTTAAATTTTGACTGTGTGACACACAATTTAAGATATTGTCATAGAGGAAAATCAATCATTTCAACCTGTAATCACAAGCACAACAAAAGATTTAGAAGATTTAAAAAGCCTTTTGTCCTGATGGGAAATTTCTTGGCCTTTATAATCTTCATTTCCAGTGAAGTATCACAGCAAAAAGCATTTCATCATTTCTATTTCTTTGTTTTTCACTTTATTGCATCCTACTATGTGAAGTTGATTAGGCGATAAATTATACTGTTCTCCTAATAAAGCTTTTATTCATTGATCTCTTAAGATGGGTATTTTGATTATCCAAGCCACAATGTGTGCATCGGTATACATTCATATCAACAAGTGTAAATAAGCTACATTAATTTAACATTTTATTTGGATATAAATGTGCAGTTGTTGTTAATAGTTTGATAATAAAAAAGTATCTGGTGGTCTTTTCTGAGTCCCTGTTTGGTCAGACCTCACATCACTTACAGCATCTTGCTATTTTAAAATTAATATTAAGACCATTATAGCAGGCATCTTATTGATCAAGACTGAAATGCAATGATAATGTAGAAAGGCAAGCCTATGTGCTTTTGCTTTCGTTGTACTCAGCTGAAAGAATAATAAGGTATAAACTGAATGACTTTGCACTTGCTTAACTTTAGCTGGTTTAAAAAGGTAATTTAGTTAAACCAGTATGCAACCTTGTGTTCACAATTGTATTTAAAAACATGACTTTTATTTAGACCCATTTTATATCAGTCATAAATTCAATTAAGAATTTCCACATAAGTTTTTGTATTCTTTTTTAAATTGTTTTATAGTCTTGCTTTTATGTAAGCCACTGTAGTGTTCATTATAAACAAGATCCATCTTTGTTGATACCGTATAACTCTAGCAAGACAATCTGATATACCTTGGCTTTATATACCATGATTGTATTTTAAAAGCTTACCTGGTCAGAACCACTTGAAATATCCTGCATGTTTATTGTATCATATTTGGGAAAAGCTAGATGTATTCAGAATTCATTCCTAAAATAGGTAGAATTTTTTTGTTACCAAGATTGAAAAGTTCAATGGAAAAAATATCTGGTATGAATAACATTTACAGTAAAGAGGATAATCAAAAAGCACATGATGTTCACCCTCATTTGTTTACATTTTTTCATGATAAAAAATAAGAATATGAATTTTTGCAAAAAAAACCTTCCTTCTACAAAGATAAAAATGCATTACATTAGAAGATGGTTGCAGCCATATCTCCTATTCCTAAAGAAATATACTATTCCTTTTGAAGGATATTTGTACAATCCTTTAAAATAGTGCCACAAAAGTGTTTTGAAATTAATCTTTGTTTTTGAAAATGTAGGTATCAGAAGTTTTACGACAATGTCTTTTTTAATTGAAGAGAATTTTGGACTACTGTTAATGATTCTGCTGAATATTTCCCTCTCTGCCAGTATCTTATTTGTGAAAAGTTAGGAAGCCAACGACTTTCCTTGTTCTGTTTTGGCTATTACAAACTTAAAGAATTATGTATTAGAGCCTTATGCAATAAACA
>VXAA01004871.1:845161-868551 GCA_013399115.1 Anseranas semipalmata
CCCCCTTTTTTTTTAAAGCATCTTTCTATATATTTATTTAGTGCAATATTTACATGAGCAAAATTTCAAAGTTCATGGAAAGTGAAAATCAGTTCCTTTGGTTCTTTATTTTATACTTTTGTGTGTTGTCCACACAAACCAACTGTGTAGCTGTAGCTGTGTTGTAGCTACACTGGTTCTTTGCTGGTGTAATAAGAATCAGTCCACTACTCCATGTTTTTATAAACAAGTAAATTAGTATCAGTGACCAAAATATTGTTATTGGCCTTCACTTTCAAAGTGAAGCCAACTTCGTCTGAGCCATTTTTGGCGTAGAAGCTTTGGTAAGACATCCAGTTAAAGCCAGTTCCATTTTTTATGGCAATACTCTAAGCTATGCAACCATGGGAGTTTTTATCACTAGTATAACAAAGAAAAAAATTGGTGTTCACCATATTCACTAATGGCCTTGCTCAGAAATTGTGAGTGCTTACAACTTGAGCAGTACTTATGGATGATAGATCCCTCAACACTAAACTGTAAATAAACTGCATTTTCCTTTTTTATTGTATTTTAACACATTTTGAACATGTAAGCCAAGCAGAAGGAGGTTCATGTAAAATTATGCTTTACTGTAGAAAAAAGAAGTTTGGTCACAGAGAAAATGCAGCAATATAGGAATGCTTCTTCCTTGATGATGTAATTTTTTTATTAAGAAACTATTCTGTAGTATTTTTATGTCCTTTATCTTACTTAAAGTTTGCATTATACATGCTCAAGATTTATTTTCCTCCCTCTGCAGACACCTTATTGAGATTATAAGGGTTATGGATGTATGTTGAATGATGAAAGAGTCTCAAACTATATTTGAAGCTAAATTTTATGCTAATTTTCACTGAGATTAAACAGCATTAAATATTTATAGTAACCTGCTGGGTAAGAGGTAAATTTTTCCATCAGACAATGGTTGCATGAATTTGACCATGGAAAAATATTTTAGATATATTTGTAGTATTTAGTGCAACTGAAAGATAAGTATGTTTATTGCTGAAATTGTTGATTATTTAAATACATGAACCAGTTAAAAAAATGTTTCATCATTGTCTATACTACAACTGCATTTAAAGGCTTAGAAACATGTTGGTCAGGTTCCCAGGGCTGCTCACCCAGATTTAGATGAGTGTGTATAAAAGCTTTCTTTTGTAAACATAGCAGGTCCTGCAGTTTGAGCAGTGTGTTTGCTCATTTTTGCATGCTCAGCTTATGTGCATTTTTCTGAATTAGTGCTTGACGTTCTGGATAAGTTGTACTTACTGCAATAAAAGAGAAAATTCTTCAAAATATAATATTCAGGAGCATGCACGCACATGTATGTGAGAACCAAAAAATATGTATTTGAAAACTGATCAGATCTGACTTTTGTATTGAAACAAACAAATAGCATTGTTCAACAATGTCTGTGTCTACAGACACTGTTGCTGTTGTATGAGTAATTCCACCTAACTGACACTATCCTTATTTATAATAAGTGCTATAATATGGTGCTACTTGCAATGCTCAGTTTCTCCTTTTTCAAGTCACTGTTTTGGCCTCTCTGTAAAGATGAGGAATGTTTCTCTAAGTTAATGAGGGTCCTATTCTACTCAAGTAAGATACATGTTTACTAACTGTTGTTTTGAAATGTAATTGATATGAATGTGTTTAATAGTTAGATTTGAGTTGCTCATCCTGTAGTCCTTAATTGAGTGAATTAATTAAAAATGTGTTTGCCCATAAAAGAGTGAATGATCAGACTCAGTGCTTGATGTCACAAATAAAACTGAAAGTGAACATAATTATGTTTCACATTCCTATTTACTCATTTGTTTGTGCATATGCATTCAGTTAGTTGTATGCAATATAGTATCTTAAACAGTTTCATTTTCACTTTGCTTTTTAAGAAGAGAGGAAGGGTTAAAGAAAAGTTAATGACTAGATAATGATCTCTTTCTGAAAGGCCGAGCACCACTTTTAATTTTCAATTTGCAGAACATCAGGACAGAAAACACATTTCTGACAATTTTTTGGTAACTGTACTTTACTCAGAAATTCTCAACGCAAAAACAGAGGTCATTTTGACTATAGGTGCCAGAGTGTTATTCCTACATATATTTATGGTATAGTGTAACAGCTGTAAGCAACATGATATGCAAAGGTGTCTTCTGTCTGTGTTGTTCTTTAAAAACAACAGACACTGATGATGGCTACCATTTCTTTTAAAATAATCCATATTATTGAGTCAAAATAGCATGGCTATTGCCATGAAATTTACAGAACCAATACAGTGTTCTTCTTCTATTTTGACTGCTAACTGCATGGAAAACTAAAAGCAGTTCAACTAGCACATCGCTTGATATAATTGTTCTTTTTGTGGGATTGTTTTTCTTGTCCCTAGAGAAACAAAACATTATATTCATGATTTGGATAGGCTTATTGCACAGTAAGCAGTTGCTTTGCCTCCATGAGGGATTCTACTACCCAACAGCATGATCAGATAGAAGAATAATTCTGCACTTCTATGCAGGAACATTGTGTTGCTACTGAATCAAAAGAAAACTTAAGTGATTATAAACTGTTTTGATAAACATCAGAGAAAAAAGCTGTAAGTGTGGAGAAGAATGTAGTATCAATTCATTTTAAGCTGACTCAAATTAAACTGAATGATGAACAAAAAGAGGTGCAACTGAAGATTTTGATTTTAAAAGGTTAAAGTTTGAGAAAGGAGAGAAACTAGGACATAATGAGAATTTAGTGGTCAGGGGTTGAACGTTCCTCCACCATTTTGCCTCCTGCATCGAACATATAGAAGTAACACAATGATGGATGTGAAAGGAGCTTCTAACCTAGAGAGCTGCATTCTTTCTTATCACAAATTACTAAATATGGCCAGCTAACTTTTAAAATGAAATATTCCTTTAAGAAGCCTGTTGCAGGTAGCACATCTCTGAAAGGAAGAGACTCTGGAATTTCTTAAATGAATGTCTTTATATCCACTTAATAGCCATTTGTTCTTTTGTCTAGATTATTCTTAAGATTAACTGGCAGTTCTGCCTCTCTTCTATATATTTATGGAGTGTTTCTCTCTTCTATATATTTATGGAGAACACTCATCCATTTCTGGACTTCCTTTTGCCCTACAATAAAATCAGGCTATTGAATCTCCTCTAAAGATAAATGCCTTCTTCTTACCTGCTTTTGGAGCTTGTGTTCATCATTTCTTGTTTCTATTTGAATCCCTCTTTCTTGAGCATGTATGACAAGAAATGAGACAGTTTTTTTTTTTTTTTTTTTTGATTGGACTATGTCTCTTGCAATTTTTTTCTCTTTGCTTCAGATGCAAGTTTCTGATATTGTTTCACTTTTAACTTAAAGGTATTATAAGTCTTTTCAATATTTAAACTGCTAAGCTCTTCAGTAAAGCTGACCTTAATAATTATTTTCCATAATTTCTCAGCATATGCCATTTTGAATTATAGGATGCTGGCTGCTGATCTGTTTTCACATGTCCTTCTGTTTACTCTGGATAGAATCAACTCATGATTACTTTCTTTAAGGTATTTTTTATGACTACTTTTCTGTTATATGTCCTCATAATTTACAAAATACTCATCTTAAACTGTACAGATTACCTACTTTTGGTTCCATCAGTATTGTTATTCATACTTCTGCTGTTCATTTAACACTTACTATGTTCGTGTTTACATGATCTTCCTATGTATTAAACCCAGATCTGCCTTAGTTTTAAATTATAGATCTTTTTATCAGCTATTCAATTTCAGAAAGTTGGCACTTTAAGAGCTCAACTGATGCCATTTCCACTGAGAATACCCTGTCCGTGAATATCTCACAGTAACTGAAAATCCCTCAAATTTCCTCAAAATTCCAGTCTTTGAATTATCTTTGATGTTTTGTCACTCTTCTCATGGTGACTAAAATAATCCCGTTGAGGATCACTTCTGCATCTCCTTCTTCATCTTTTTTTTTCTTGTCTTGTGGATTTTTCTGTAACACATTATTGCCAGGAGGAGGTGATGTTGTTTGCCCTGATGTGAAGAACAAGCTGTGGAATTTTCCCCACACCCAGCAGGGTTCTCTTTGCCCTCAATTCTGTGTCATGCCATCTTTGTTCCTGGCATTCGGTCAACTTTTCTCTTGTGCCTCTTTGAGGACAAACTCTTTCTCCACAGCCAATTCTTTCCAGTGAGCACCCCTGTTTGCGCAGTATTTCTTCATTCTAGGCTTAGTGCCAATCACAGAATCTGATGTTTCTGACTGTAGGTGTTTGAATTAGTTTTTTTTTTTTTTATTGCTGCACTTTGGCTACCATCCTCATTGCTTGCTTGGTATTTTTCTGTATATATTTCTATACATACATTTTGTATCATTAGTAACATTTAGTTTTTAGTGAAAGTAGTGAATAAACTTATAATGACTTGTACTTATAAATGTTACAGAAATTAAAGAAGTTACCAAAATACTGAAAACAAGAAAAGTTAAACTGAAAAAGGGGAAGACTATATCTGAAAGCAGTAGATGTTATTTTGCGAGTACCCATATAGTCACACCAGTCTGCTAGTTCAGGTTTCTGTGCATGCATTTACAGGTTCACACAGAATAACAGGTGTAGGTTTTCAGTTTCTTAAGCTAGCTTAGAGCCCGAGAATTCTACTTCAAGGTGTAAGTGCAGTGTCAGGACTGTACAAAGAGTTGTCTATGCCAGACCTTTACTTTAGTTTGATCAATACATTAATTCTTTACTTCCATTAATATCAAGTATGGTCTCAATATCATGAGATGTAAATAAAATATTAATGCACATAAATTGTGACCCTATATTTTCCTTGGATAGTCCCTGAGCAATGAAGTATTGGTAGAAATAGAGCTGTAAGTGTGGCTGCCACAGAAGTACTATTTCAGATTAGTACTCAGCAGGAACTTTATCAAATATGGGAAATCTGTGGAATGTGTTTCTTTCTCATAATACTAGGTTCCAGTTGACATTTTTCTGTATGAATCCTGAGACAACACAAATGCATTAGAACAAGTAACAATTATTCTTAATCTTCTAAAATTCCTGAAAGTCTCTTCCTTTTCGCACTGCAGTGCATTGCAGTTCACTTAATAACATTTTGTTCATGCAGAATGGTGATCCGAGTAACTCATAAAAGGCTGAGCATAGTAATGTTATAACAACTGCCAGCATTTTCTATCTACAGGTTAACAGCTAGTCAGGGTTTGATAAGTAGAATATTAATAGTCAAAGGTGAATATCATAGCAGATGCATAAATAGAAAATATAAATAACGAAGTACTTGTTTAGCAGTCTAACAGTGAAAAGTTGGCCAGTGAAAAGTTACTTTCTAATGACATATCACAAAAATGTGATACCACTGTCTGAAAACTGGTATTTTGCCTACCCTGCAATCTTGAAGTCTGTATGACCTCAAGATTTTTTCCCCTAATGATAAATTAAAGAGTGTTAAAAGATAGAAAACTTGTGACTTTATCTACTGCTGCCCAATGATGCAGTATAATGTTTAATGTGTCTATATGGTGTGGTTGGGAAAGGGTGTATCAAAAATGTGTTAAAGGAAAAAACTTGACTGCCCAAAATGGTTGGCTAAGTTTCACCTGTGTTCTACTAATAGAGAAAAACAAACATTTTGATATATATATGGTTATTATTTTCTTGACCTTTAAGGTTTCTTAGAATAGTAATAGCAAAAGATAGGAAAGACATATTAGGTATGTCAATGGCTCTGTCCCCTCAGAGCCAATGGAAATTACCACCTAATCAGAGGTGAGAAAACTCCCGTTGTGTATCAGCAAGTCTAAATTTGAGAATAACATTTAGTATCTTATACCACACTGAAGTATTACATATTTCTGGTCTTACCCGTCATTTTT
Organism: Anseranas semipalmata; assembly: GCA_013399115.1. Lineage (NCBI taxonomy): Eukaryota > Metazoa > Chordata > Aves > Anseriformes > Anseranatidae > Anseranas > Anseranas semipalmata. The sequence continues at coordinate 851,087 of VXAA01004871.1, forward strand.
TCCTCCAAGACTGAAACTCAGTTTCAGTTTGGTAATGATAGTGTTCAATGATATATTGATGATTATTTTGCTAGGTATTAGTTTTCACAGCTTCTCTTCCTCTTCCTCTTCCTCTTCCTCTTCCTCTTCCTCTTCCTCTTCCTCTTCCTCTTCCTCTTCCTCTTCCTCTTTTCTCCCCTACCCTGTGGTCAGAAATTTCACAGTTCTGTGTTGTATAGGAGAATATTCATTATTTTAGCTATAACTTCAGTGGTGAAGAATAGATTCTCTGCAATAATGAATTATACTGAGAGGATTTGAAATCTTCATTCTTCTTTATTTTAAATAATTTCTTTAATATTTATTTGATGATTTAAATATGAAATAAATTTATTTTGTAACAGGAATGGCAAGAATTGCATCATATTCATAGGATTTTCATAATTTTACCCCACAGAATCTCTTTTGTGAATGGCAGTTCTTTTGCCTTATGAACAGTGAACAGAGTGCAAGACCCCCTGTCAGGGTTACAGACTTTCATGTAGATGAAAGGAATTTTTCAGGATTACACAAATAGATTTTATTGCAGACTATCTTTTCTTCAGGAAGCAATTTCTTATAATTACTGAATAGGTAGATTTTCAGCACAAATCAAAATTTGGACCAATGAAATTTAATGTTATAGCTGAATTTATAAATAAGAATCAGATTTTCATGATAAAAGCTAAAAGCTGAAGAACGTGCTAGCATAAGCAGAAGCATTGTAATAGTAATTATTAGGGAGTAACAAGAGTGGGATGCTCCCTGTGGGCAGCAGAGCTGGGAGCTGAGCATGACAAGGGAGGCAGTAGCAGAGGTCTTGCTGACAAGGGGAGCAAGGCAAGCCTGGGGATGATAGCCGGGTTCAGCCAAGTCTCCCAACAAGTCCATGGTGACACCAATGTTAAAACTATGGGTCAGGATCTAGGCCAGTATCTAGCCAGGCAGACATAGATACCATAAAGCTCATGAAAACCTCAAGGTTGGGAGCTTGAGCTTAAATGCAGCTCCCAGATGAAGGGGGCCAGATCCCTGCATCTAACAGTGTTTTCACGAACAACCTGAGACAAGAATGCATATCAGGTCTGTCCTTGCTATTGGGAACTAAAACCTTTCACAGGAACAAGGGGCCTGTTTAGGTCCCTGACAGTAAAGTTTTACTCTTAACGAGGGAAGAATGTCAGAAAAATTGGAGCATAAACAGAAATAATTTTTTTCTTTGCCTTTTCCCAACTTTGAAAAGAGTGTTCAAAGTATTAAGGACTGAACAGCTGATACTAATCATTGTTTGGAAGTTAATAGTCTTTGTAGTATCAGAGCTTATAATTCTTTTTTCTCTAATGCCGAAGGATTTTTACCCTCGTGTATTAAGGGGCCTTATAACTATACCATTAGGAAAAAAAAAACCAAAACAAAACAGCAACAAATTAACCCTATTATTAGGGAAATAAGGAAATTCTGTCCTTTTAAAATGTCTGACTTTATTTCTATTGGTTTAAATGAGCTGAAAGTGGAAAAATGAAGTATTATTTTTGGTAAAACAGTTTGCACAATCTTTGAAAAGACCCATTTCAATCCAGAATTGTATGTTACTAGGGTTTTAATGCCAATTAATAAATATACTTGTGAAAGTTTGATATTTTTTTTCTAAAAAAGTCCCAACTGTCAGGAAAGTACCAGAAAAAATGAAACAACAAACTCTGTAAACTGAGTAATAGAGTAAGGGTAAGAGCCTTTTATAAAGCCTTATAAAATAACGGAACAGAGATTAAGGAGACAATGTATGTAACAATAAGGAAACATGAACCAGTAAGCAACTAGTAAGTCAACAAGTGTAACTGAAACCATTTTATTCCAGTTGTAGTAATTGGCAAACAAAATCAGCAATGGTAACAGTAACAGAAGCAATTTAATAATATAATATTAATTATTTCTACACTTTTTATATGGGTGTAAAATAACATATGTATTCTAGAAATTTTGAAGTGAAAACAGAAAACATTTATGATTTCTATTGAGTAAAATGTAAAAAGTGAAAATACTTCAGAGGACAGGCATAGAATGAAAAATTACTGAGCATACACAAATAAAAAATAATTACAATCAAGATGAAACTGCTCACTAAAGTACTGCTAGATTTGGTGATAAGTCTAATTTTATTTGGCAATTTTATAAATGGTGTGGAGGAGGAATAGACCTTGAATTGCGTTCTTACATTGTACTAAACTGGAAAGTGCTGTATATTAGTGAGGACAATAATGCTTCAAAGGTAATGAAAGATTTTAGAAATATGAATGTGAGGTAATAATATTGTTTCAGCTTGGATAGAACATGAGAGTATGAAAATAATAATCCCTTAAAAGAAAATTAAACCTTAAACAAAATGTTGGCCATATATCTGAAAATTGAAAAATGGAGACTTTAGAAACAAAAACCAAATTATATGCTTTTGCTGAACTACAATACTGATGACTTGGATAGGGAAAATGCATTCTTTTAAGAGGCCTTAAAAAAGAGGGGTGTGTTATTTTCAAGACTGCATTCCTTTCAAAAATCGCCATCTATTCTAATAAACAATATTTCCTACCATGTAAAAAATGTTTACTTAGCTCTCATTGTGTTTTACGATGCAAACTACCATAATACATTACAGAGAGAATTTTTCTCTAGATTTGTGTGATTGTTTGTATCTGCAAAAATATGTTCCCAGACAGTGATACTATCCTGTCTTTGATTCTGTAGAGATCTGTACCTTGATTAATTTTAAAATGAGTAAATCTATTCCAGGTAAATACTAAAAAGTTAGGAAGTATGTGTCTTTCTAGGATTGTCTTTGCAGACTACTGTATTGAAAATAGTCGCAAACATTATATCTGCAAATATATTGATGTACTAAGTTTTGTGGAGTACTGGCTGACTTTATTCTTGCAGACTTTTAAAAAATAATGCCTTCATGCATGAACTTTTTGAATTTTTCTTTTAGGAGGTTTAGAAAGAGAAAGCAGACTACAGGATGGCATTTAGAATCCTGTAAGACTCTTGTAATGAGAAATAAAGTAATTTTTGCTATGAAATGAACTGATTTGTGAAGCTTGAATTTCAATCGTATGTTACATAAGTAATCACTTAAGGAATATTTATTAATTAAAAGAAATTTAAAAGAAATTTAGCTGAAAGATGAAATAATATCAGATTGCATACTGCATTTTAATTTACTCAATTAAAATATATTACCACATTCTGTTTCATTAAGTGAACACATATTATTGGCTTACTTCCTTTTATTGTTCTGAACATTTACTTCTCTAAGTATATTATCTTAACAAAAAATAATTTTCTCATATCTCTGTTTCTCATTTTCTTGTACTTCATTGCTTTTAAGTTTATCATATTTGTCACTGCCAAACAGTGTTACATTTTTTAATTCAGTTTACATATTGCAGCGATATTTGAAAAATACAAGAGTTTTAGGAAGTGATCCTGATCCTGCAAACCATAATGTATGTGTGAAACTCAAGGATGAGAGATTCTTGTTTAATGTTATGTATAGTGCACCAGATATCCTTGCTCAAGCTCCAGAGAGTCAGTTTTGGAATTCCTGTCTTTACTGTTTCCATCACATAGATCACTTGCTTTATATTCTCACCTCATTTGTGTGCAGCCTTTTGAGTGTGTTTCTTCTTCATCTATCTGTCATAGAGACACAGATGTGGGTACTGTTTTTTATGAAGGGATACTGCATAAAAGTGCTTTGTCAATCTGCAATAATGCAGAGCTCTATTTGTTCTTCAGTAAACAAAAATTTCAACCACAGGCAACCATTCAAGCAAAATATATAATTCACATTCCAGGTCTTTCTTTATCTATGAATAGAAATACGGTGGCATTCCTGTTTTCTCTGACTTGTGTGGGGGTATTTTAGGTTTCCTTTTATTGGTGTTAGGAAGAATTTCAGACCAACAATTCAGCAGTTTCTTCAGTGGAACACAGCTTTCATCTGCTTCTGGTCTGCTTTGGCATTTTGATTAGTAACTTTATTGTTATTGTATTGTACCAATGAAATTTCAACAATAATATGAAGATAGAAAACATTGTCATTAAAGATGAGGATCAGACTTGATGAAGATAGAGGACCATGTGGAACTTAAGCAATATAATTGAAGTAAGGTATCGCAGTGTGAACTGCAAGATTTAGTAGTGGTTAATAACATGAAATTTTGTCATAAAATGGAAGTCATTAATTGCTAAACACAAAGCATGAGGAATTGTTGAGTATATTAGCTGATGAGATGTGACTGTGAGGCATCGGTATGATGTGTTTATAAACATGAACTTGAATATATTATGTGAAGATAAAATTAGTGTCATTATAAGAGGCATCAGCAAGACCTATTCTCTCCAGTTCTGGTTACCAGTGTTGAAAAGGGGTTCAGAGGGTAACCAGTGCAGAGAAAGGTTGTAACAATTACAGATAAGTGCAGAAGCTATCTTACAAGAAATAACCAATGCTTTCTTTACCTAACATCTGTAAATTGTGAAGAAGTTGTCCCAGTTGCCAAATAAGTTGTTTTATTTGGTAATTATCTTCATTAACAGAATGTTTTTTTTTTTTTTTTATTTGTCCAGTTGCAGCATCTAACCATTGGGTATCATTATGTCTTTTTCTGTTAGAGAAAATAGCTGTTTAAAACTGTCTGGCATTTTCTACAAAACTTCAGCCACAACAGCAGTCTGTTTTAATCAAAAGAAAATTGCTTCAATCTCTTTTTAATTCCTTTATCAACTCTTTTAGTTGTTTGATTAGTAAAGGAAAATGGAGAACTTGCTGCTTATGTTGTGCTTTCACAATTCCAGAAAAAATCCAGTCTCTGCATAAGAATTGTGGCTGTATAGGTACATTTCTGTCTGCAGGAAATAGAAATACATGTTTTCTTTCATGTAGTTGGGCATCTTTACTGACTCTTTAGTCTTCTAGCAGAGAGCATAGAGAGCCCCTGTAACTTTATAAAAAAAAGTTCTAAGTTCTCATGGCCTCAAAGTTTTGGACAATACTTATATTAGATGACCTAAAATTCAAGGAAAGATGTTAAAACATAATTATATTACCGTTTGCATATTAAATGTGTTTACAGATATCTATATTGTGTTTTCCACCAAATGGCACTAAAGTTACCATGGCTTAGTGAATTGGGATTTTAGAATTGCAAGGCTATTCATTCCAAGCAGTTTTTTTGGAATTCTTTTATATTCCAGCTCATGTTGGTAAATCAGTAGATGATTCTTTAATTAGAAATGCCAGAAGGACTGCAGATGGAGACATTATTCTCTGAAGGTGAAGACGAAGTCAAGATTCTGATCACTGGTGAACATTAAAGATTCTGGGATGCTTTTCAAAGATAAAAGTATTGACTGAATATATTGACTAGATTGCATTTTGGCCTTTGTTTCTCATCTTATTTCTTATTTCCATCTTATTTTCTACTGTTGTTAGATAACGTAAGTTGTATTTCATCTGCAAACACATACATTAGTAATGGTACACAATGACAGTTTTAATGTTAAGCTCAAAATATATATCAGCCAAACAGACTTATGAAACAATTGAAGCTTAGTTTTGTAAGGCTTAATTAGATTTCTGTGCTTCACAGTCTAGAGTAACATCCTATAGTATTTTAGCCAGAAGATAGTTTTAAGCAGGACAATAGAACACGAAAAAAACATTCAACCGTGTATTTGTAATACTCTCCTGGTTGCCTGTCTTTCTTGTCTGAGTATCCATCTACAACACTATCATTCATATCAATTTCACAGGACAATAGCTTCTGATTTGTGAGTCCCTCTGTTTCTGCCCCCATATATTATGTAAAGCTTATATATATATAAAATGTAAAATTACAGAAACTTTGGTTCTAAAAAAGATGGAAAAAAAAAAAAAAGATGTTCTAATGAATACAATTCCCAACAAAAACAGGGTTCTCTTTTTGTCTTATGTCATTTAAGTCAAAGTATATGCACGCTTGTAAATATATAGGATCTGAGAACTGCATCTTTATCAATAATCAGTGTGTAGAACAAATAATGAAAGAGCAGAAAATTTACTCTTCAAAAGGTTTTATTTCATCTTTAGCTTCCTTAACAACAACTTCTTTTAAAATCCTAGTGTAGTCTCTGGTGATTGCCGCAGAACCTTTTCACTCAATAACAAAATTTGTGGAAAATCTCCCATGTAAAGACAGTACCTCTGAAATGCCAGGTCTTTGCCACCACCAGAGGTTCATCTCCAAGACTGGTATAGAAGGTTATACTTCAAATAATGAGGAAGTGTGCATTAAATAATTTTGGATTGAGATACTTGATGTAAAAATTACTGGCAGAGCAAGAGCTATTTCTGTTTGTTTATACATACCAGTCACAAAAATGTCAACTGTAGAAAGGCAGCTTAGAATATGTAACTAGACTACGTGCTGCAGGAAGTTAACATAATTGCTACCTCAATTATAAACAAGCATACGTATGGAAGTAGAAATAGAGCCTTCTTTCATAACTCCACTAAATGTGTCCAGCACTGAAGCTGAAAACACTTCCTTTAGTTAGCAGAAATTTCAGGTTGCATGTTCTTTTATGACTGAATATTAGTTAGTTTTTTCTAACTAATATTCAGTCATAAATGTAAAGCCAATGCCAGGCTATCTAATATTCGTGGGACAAGAAATGCCATAATTCAGGACTTCAGCAGTTTTTTTTTGTTTGTTTGTTTGTTTCCCTAGATTTTAATCTGTGTCTGTTCTCTTGTCCTATTTCCATGGACATCTGGTTCCAAAGATAATTTTAAACAAACACCAAAGAGGGCTAACAATATTTATATTGCATATCTTTGTCTTGCCTGCCAGGATGTCTTATAGCTATGTGAATTAACCTCTCAAAATGTCTAGGTAATCAGGCTTAATCATCCTTAGATAATAGAAAATTTACAATTGCTGAAAACTCTATCCTTCTGCATATATCAAAATAAAGTGTGCTAGAAACATTTAAAAACTTCAGCATGACCAGAAAGAAAAAAACTTTTAGCTGAATTCTATTAGTGGCATTGAGGAGGATGGCTTCAGCATAAACCAGAGGGGTATTCCAACATCATGGAGAGCTGAGGCTCAAGGCTCAAGAGAAGTTAACTCTCACACTGTGGACACAGGAGAGGAAACTAAAGAACCTAAATGGTTACACCTTATTTGTTCTCTTGTGACATTTAAAGTTGTTCAGTTTTTTGTAATGATTACAAGAAAAGATTTTTAATTTTTAGGATCGTGATTGGACACTACATACAGTTCAGTCAAATGGGCCAACACAGTGGGTTGCTTCTGAGGATGCTGGTTTGTTTATATTTTTTTACTTGAATTATTAAAACCTCTTTTTTTTTTTTTTTTTTTTTTCCCCCCAACTTAGCTATTCTGGTTGTGCATGTCCCTTCCCTGGAAGTGTTGGGAGGGACCTTGAGCAACCTGATCTAGTGGAAGGTGTCCCTGCCTATAGCAAGAGGGTTGGAACTAAATGATCTTTAAAGGTTCCTTCCAACTCAAACCATTCTGTGATTCTGTGATTCTATCAGCTGGAGTAATGCAGAACTTAACTGCAGAGAAATTCTGAATTGAGGACAATCAGAGCCATCCATAACTGTGAAAGAAAAAATTAAGGAGATAAAATTAGTGACCCTACTTAGATGTTTTGTCTCACTTTGCGTGAAACATCAGAAAAAGACTTCTTTAAATTTCTTCAAATAGTATTTTACTAACAATATAGTCAGAAGACTGAAGATTACATATACTTGCCATGGTTAATTTGTTAAAGGAAAGGAGAAAGAAAAAATATTTTCCCCAAATAACTATCTCTAAGATTCCCTGGAAATGACACACTAATAGCTTTGAATATGGAGGATGTCTGTAAGATTTTCCAGGCAGGGCTAATATATATATATACTTTATACTAAGGATTCAACATGCCTGCAGGGTTTGTTTGCAGGACATTGGAAAAGTGAGCTTTTGCAAAGATTTATGCATGTATGTTACATACAATGAGAAAGCCCACTGAAGGGTGTAATAAGACTCTGCATGGTCTGTACAGTTAATCAACTATGTAAAACAGCAAATAACACAAGCACTAAATACATGCAAGAAAAGAAATGAGGAGGCTAGGATGCAACAGATAGTTGTATAGTTTCTGGTTGCTAAACTTTAATGTAACTTCCTGAAGTTTTCACTCTTTAGCACTTTCCCTTTAAATAATCCTTTTGTTTTGTTTGCTCTTTTCTGTTTACAGTTTAATCCATTTCATTTTCATTTTTCCATCCTCAAGCACTTCTGAGCTCTTTTACCTTTTTCCTCTTTGACCTGGTCTAACAAATGTGTCCTAGCCTATTTCCCAGCTAAGTAAGGCTCAAGGGTATTTGAATTCAATTTGGGCCCATCTTTATTCCAACAACGGTGTTGCTAAATTAATATCCTTATAGGTCGCTAAGATACTGTATAAGGAAACAGAACATGGCTAATAAATGTTATTTCTTTTCTGGACAAAGTAACTAGTGCATTGTTGTAATTGATGTTCAAAGAAAGTACTCTGTCATACTGTAAATTCCAAGCACTGTGTCATATTCTGCAAAATGCTCATTTGACTGTTCTTTTTCAAAATTGATTCCCTGTAAGGGAAGAAGTTTTTTCTTTTTTAATGATTCATTTAAACTTGACACATCTTAGTAAATGCTGAAGCACTGGGGATGGTATTTTTTCCCCATTTACATTTTTATCAGACATCTGTTTGTCTCTTAAGAGGAAAGATTCCCCACAGTAAACTGTAAAAGCAATGTGATTCTTTTTGTTTAACAAAAGAGAGTTAATGCTTTTAAAGTTTTTCTAATAGTTAAGACGTAGATGGGTTAACTTTACTTTTTGTTTAAAACAATTCTAAAATGAAGAAACTATGTGAAATCCAACAGAAGCTGAGGTATAAAATCAACAACAAAGTTTGTACAGTTTTAAAAAAGAATATTTTATAAGTTTTACGGATAGAGAAGAAACAGTAGATGCTGTATAATCCAGATTTAGCTGGACTTTTGTCCCTGTTACTAATAATATTATCATTAACAAAATGTGGAAGTGAGGTCTAGATAAAATTATATTATGACTGACTCTATACTGAGAGAGTATTGCTTTGAAAGCTATCCAGAGGGTGGTTTTTAATGGTTCACAGTCAAGACTGAAGAAAGTATTGGGTGGGACTCTGTGGTGTTCTGTTCCTCCTGTTAGAGTTCCTCATTAGACTTAGATGATAGAATTAAATTTTTAGTTGATGACACCATTCTGTGAGAGAGAATCGGTATACTGAGAGACTAAAATAGAATTCAAAATGATCTGACAATTGGAGAGGAGAAACAGCATCCTGGAATGTAGAAGCAGAATCATGTGGAGTAATTTTTTAGCTCTGCACAGCATGAGTAAGGCCAAACTGTATCCAGTTTTGCATGCTTCCCTTCAAGGAAACCGTGGACTGACTGGAGACAGCTGAAATAAAGCAAAGAGAACGATCAGAAATGTATTAGGTGAACTGTGAGGAAAAATGGAAGAACCTAAGTTTGCTAGCCTAAAGGAAAGAATACTGAGATAAAGCATAACAATTTTCAAGCATGTGTTGTCAGTTGTGATTGGGACAGTAAATAATGGACTTCAACTGTTGCAGCACATTGGAATTGCTGAAGGAGAATTCAAAATAGTTATTAGGTGTCTAACTGTGGAGGCAGCGAACCACTGGAATGGCTCTGCCTAGGAAAATTTTAGGGTGTCCATTGTTAGATATCTGTAACATGGATAAGACAAGAACCCGTCTACAGTGGCAAAGGTAGACCCGATTCTTCTTCTGTGTGGTAGTGGGATGCAGCAAATGACATCAGAGGTCATTTGCTTTAGAACAATGCTTATTTTTTTGGTAAATCAGACTTTAATTCATGTTACATTCATACTAGCAGGAAAACAGCAGACTCTTGATTTACATCTTGATTACCTCCTTTACCTTCTCATTACCTAGGGGAAATTAAGTAGTTTGCATTAAAATTGGCTTGCATATAGAACAATGTAAAATATTCACAATGAAATATGTACAAACTAGATAGTGCAACCATACTTGCATTCAAATTAGCAGTTTCGCACCCTCCTGTTGACAAATGTTAATCATAGGAATTAGTAGGTAAACCTTAATTCACATATGGAAATTCAATTTACACAAGTAGCTGAATAAAACTACTTGCTTTTATGATAACTAATAAGTTCCAGAATTAAGATATATTTGGGATTAGTCCTGAGAAACTGCAAATCAGGACCCAGACTTAAGCTAATTTGTCCAACATCAGTGAAAGTCTCCTTGTGTTGAAAATGAGGAGTTTGCTTTACTGGATGAAGGCCAGAACATGCATCATCCTAGTTGATTGAGTCTTATTTGATCAAAAGATTCCTTTGTGATGTTCTAAATTTGAAAATCATGAGGTGTGTTATGATTTGAGATAAACAAAGCATGTCAATACCTCCAAAATGTGGTGTGAGCCCAAAATGTTATGCTGTAGAGAGAAGGAAGTTGGGAATAAGGAAGTTCTCTGCTCAGATCATTTCTTCTCTCTGTATCCAGGGCTATCCGTATCTTTACCTCAGCTTCACTGGTTGTAAAAGTAAGACAATAGTACATACTGTATTCCATAAATAGCATATGCATGTGTAAAATAGTACATGAATCAGTGATATTGTTATTAACATTTCTTAACTTTTAGTAGTATTTCTTAATTATTTTTCCCCACAAATAAACACCTCCAATGTAGAACTGTTGGCGCTGTTTCTCTCTAATTAGGTTTGAGATAACTGTAGTGATGTGATATACCTAAGTTCTGTTTTTTTTTTTTTGTGTGTGAAACATAATAACTTAATGAAAGCCAGCTGAAGAAATACTTGTATTTGTTGCATATGGGGTAGAAGAAACAAAGTAGTCTATAAAATCCTTAGGGCTGTACACATCTAAATTAAGCCTGTTGGCAGAAAGATAAAGTTTGTGTACATACATGTATATCTATTGATTTAAATGCGACTTACTGCCAAGGCATTACAAATGGGACTGTCAGTGTAGCAGCAGAGTACATCAGCAGTATCAGGCAGACCAAGGAGACTTGGACAAAATTATTAATGGACAAATCTTATTTAAGAGCTAATGTAACTCACTTTTCTTTCAGTGTTAAATAAGAAAAAAGTACAAACTATAATTTTGAGATAAATTTGGTATATTATTTTTTAACTGCCGCTAAAATGAATCAAATTTAGGATTTGCTCTATCTTGGGTAAGCATGTTGCTATTGCATAGATTTTATTTTAAATGTCTTTTTGGGAGCCTCTTTGCCAAATGAATGTATTCTACTTATATGAAAGTCAATGAGAAATGTGCTTGTCCAACTTAGAGTAAAATCTATGCGTTTGTCCTTTGTTTCTTATGCGCATTTCTTTTTCTTTCTCTCTGCTTTCAGTACTCATCTTTCTTCAATCAATCCTTCTAGCTTCAACCCCACCCCTCTTTCTCTCTCTCTTATCTTTTAGATCTTTATAGTTCTCTCTTTTTCTTCACTGCTACCAGGTTTTACAGGTTTTTATGTTACAGTGGCATAAAATCTAATTGCTTTCTATTTAAAAAAAAAAGGAAAAAGGAAAAAAAAAAGAAAAATCAAAAACAAATCTACTAGTGTTGAAATATATTTATTTTTTAAAAACACAAGCTGTTATGTTTTTAGCCATACAATAATAGACATATTTTACTTATGGATGATGCTAATTACTCAGGGCTGTACTTGAACTAGTTTTATGAACCAGGTTTTTATCTTTAGATTTTTTTCCTTTAAAAATGGGATTTTGTTCTCAGTTCATGAGATGAGAAGTATTAAATGACACTTGTCCTTGATTCAGTTTGCTGCTTCTTCATGGTCCAAATTGCCCTTCATGCAGAGCTGAGCTTGTAATATGTACTCTAGATGCTGAGTAAATGCTTTCACTGGCTGTCCCTGGCTTACTTACTCAGCCAGTCTGAGTCACCTTCAAAACATCAAGATTATGTGTATATACACTGTAATAAATAACCACCTGCACTGAGGTAATGCAAATTGAATTTGTTGAAATATGGCCTATTATATTAAAATTTATGTTTCTATTATAATTTTTATTGTATGAAACAAATTTGTCCTGTAACGAATTACTGAGAAATAAGATCTGTATCCATATATAGGAAAGCTTATCTTTTCTTGTGAACTATTTAATAATAGAAGATATGTGCATGGTAGGAATCTAAGTGTCTATTTTTTTCTGCATCCTCTTAAAAAATTCATAGCTGGATTTTGTCATTCTTAAAACAGGTCAAATAACTTAATCATACAGTACTCGCGTACCTACCCTAAATATACACGATTAGAGAGTTGGTTTCTTTTTGTACTTGAACTAGTTATTTTCTAAATAATGTCAATAGATTAGAAATAGACTCAAAACCTATTCATTAAGGGGATTTCAAGACAAAATTCAGCTGTAGGGGTATTTTAATTCTGAATACAGAAGATAAAGATATGGTGAGAGTAGGGGGACTTTGTAATACACACTTTAGAAGTTGACACACCTTCAGTTTTTACTGGATTGAAACAAGTTACTTAGTGAACTGTGTAACAAAGAGGTATTTTCCTGAATGAGAGAAATAATCATTAAAGAAGAAAATCTGAAATCAATTGGTTTATATGCAGGTACTACATTAGCCTTATTTCATGCTAATTCAGCTTTATTGAATTCATATCACCATCCATAAAAGCTGCCTCTGCTGTTCAAAGTAATATCCAGTATATCTCAATTAACAATGTGTTAACCTTTCATCCAAGTTGGCAAGCAGAGTGAAAGTAAATAGATTAACTATAAAAAAAATGGAAATAAAAACCTAAGAACAAAAAGAGAAGTTAAAAATATTTCTGATAATCATTTAAAAATATCAGTAGAACAGACAAACTAACATTAAATCCTGAATATTCCTAAATCTGATAGTATAGATAGTATATATGTTTGTTTCTAGATATTTAAACTAGTCTTATGGGTATTGCAAGAATTTAAAAAATGTTTAGAATAGCAGAGGCCATACAATATATCTGAAGAGGATAAAAGCCCGTTCCAGCAGACAAATGGGAATTTTGACTGAGTCTATTCTGGCCAGTGTTCTGCGGGTTATTTTGCATTAAATGTCTGTGGTTGCTGGCCACTGCAAGGAATTAGATCTATGATCTGAACCTTCATTGCTATAACAGTGGCAATATTTTTCTATTTAGTTAAAATTCAAATTAAAATTGAATTTATTTAGTTTATAAAATGCATCCTTCTGCTAGCATAGTTTATAAAAAAAAGGGCTAACTATCATCAATCATATTTTCAGCTTTTTAGTTGTGATTTTTAATCACTTGGGATGGGAATGGGACACTAGCTCATTGGATTTGATCTCTTTCTGTATTTTGCGAGTTAATCAGTTCAATACTGAGATGTTCTTTTTTATTAATTGATCTTGGTTTAACTTAAAGCTAAGAAACTACGTGGCATTATTTTTTTTTATCACATGTAAAAGCACAAGTAAAGAAATCTTTGAGGTTCCAATAGCATATCCAACAGATGCATACTATAGTGAATCAAAAATTTTTTTTTGTTATTGTTGTTAAATATAGCCTAATATCTGTACTAAGTATTTTAGTACTTTATGTTCTGAAAATATACTATAAATCGTAAAGGATGGGTGATATTTCTGAGTTAGTGTCGCTATTGATACCTTCACTCTTGAATCCCAAGTTTTGTTTCGGGCTTTTTCTAGTGCAATCTGAATATGACATTAACACTTTTTCTCCTTTACTCACTAATAGAAATTGTGACTGTCATGAATGGAGGGACCATATGCTGCTTTGAAAAGGCAGCAGGGGCCATGGAGACAGTTTATAAATGATCTGAGTAAGAAATGAACACAGAGCAATTAAGCTAGTTAGGAGGCCAAAGGTTTTGGGAAGTGAGGATGCTAAATTTGGTTCCCTTTAAATATGAAGATAGAATTAAAAATTAGTAAAAACCATTTCTATCTTTTCCCCTAATGATTCTTCATTCAGTAAAGCATGGTTTGTTTTTTCTTTTTAATGTGGGACAAGGAGTTTAGCACTGGAAATTGTTGAATGTCAGTGAAATTACCAGGACGCGAGTAGTGGCCACTCACAATATGTCTTTTGTCATTGAGGAAAGTCTGTGCATTAAAGAATGCATACACAATTACCACATTAATCAGGCTGGTCAGAACAGGTGATCCAGTGAATATCTTTGTGCCCACTGCCATTTAATGCTATTCACCCATGTATCTATTATAACTATTCATTTAACACCACAGGTGTGCTAAGTGCTTTGCAGATAACCCGAAGATGAAGGTTCCTTTCTTAAAGAACTTAAATTCAAAATATCCAGAATACAGATTGGATGGTAATAAATGCAGGAAAAATCTGAGTGATTCTTTTACCATACTTCTGTTAATTTCCTGATTCTTATTTAGCTTTTGAGAGCTATTTTGGGAATATGTTTTAGGCTTTATCAGGTCTCTGGAAAGTATCCAATTAGTGAGAGAAGAGGACATAGCCAAGGAAGAGTTTCCAGATGTAAAAGGCAAAATGAAAAAGTGCCACAGAAGAGAGCTAAGGGAAAATTTGAATACAGAAAGCAGGCAGGTTAAGATACAAATGATTTATTATAGTTACTATTTCTTTCGTAAATGCCAAAAAAAAAAAAAAAAAAAAAGTAAATTCAGTATTCTACTTATATTAGTTATATACAGAGAGAAGAACAAGAGAAACATAGTGCTGACTTAAATGCATGGGGAAAATTCATATTTACAGTTAGGAAGACGTTTATTTTAAATAAAAATAATCTCCTGGAAAGAAAAAAAAGTTTCTACTAGGGAACATCCGAGTTCTCTTAGAGAACCTTGGAGGTTAAAACATGACAAATATCTTTAAAAAGAAAACTTCCACAGATAGCTACCTCAAACTTAATACTGCAATGTGTGAATACAGGTTATTATTTAATTGACTGCTTAGTGGTCACTGTCACAAAATGGATCCATTATTCTCTTGTCTCTTCCTCTCTTGCAAAACTCTTTCCCCCCCTCTATACAGATTATAAAGCAACGTGACAAGGGCTAGACTGCTGGTGTATGGGGACCATACAATCATTCAGGCTGACCAGAGTTGTCTCATTGTTTCCTTGTGCTTTCCCATATGTCTGCATCTATCTGTTGTCTCGTGTCCTGTATGTAATGCTGAGAGCTCCTTTGACAGAGACCATTTCTTCCTTCTGTTTTCTGGCAGAACCCAGAAGAAAAGAGATGCTGATCAACATCTTAATCTCCTAGACATTAGGGTAATATAAGCAATATACAACAGTAGCAAAATAATGTGAATAATGCAGATTTCTGTTTTGCCTAGATAAATGGAACAACATAACATGGAGTATCTGAAGTGTGCTGCATATCTAAGTACCTCAATACGCTTCAAGATTATTGTGATTCATTGTAATTGCATCATGATATTGCCATTATATTGCAGTCATGTTATCATTTCAGTAATAAACATTTATCTTAGGAATGTTTGTGTGCACAACATAATTAGCTCTAGAATAAAGTGTGCTAAATATGAGGTGTGATTCATTATAAGAATGATAGAATTAGATTTTTAAATTCTAAGAACTTATTTTAACTGTTGCTTTTTAAAAGTGAAAATGAACAGTGAAGTTTTGTTAATTACAAAACTCTTGTATAAAACAAGTTTAAGTAGTGATTCAAAGCTAGTATGTATTTAAATATTAGTAGAATTAGTTATTGCTGAGTTTTTCATTTCCTGTCATTGTAAAATTTAACTAGTAGGTCTAGATCTGTTATATTTATGATTCCAAGTAGGACTGACTGGTCTGAAATCTTAACTGGGAAAGTCCTTTATGTATCAAAAACTGAACGAAAAGAACAACTTAAGACAAATCTTCTTGGCTAAATCGACCTTTAGATTCACTCCAAAAGTAATTTTGTTAAGTAGTTATAAAATAAAATAAACCAAAACATTCAGTTATCAAGGCACCAACCATAAAAAGAGAAGCTGAAAATCTTTTATAAAGTTCACAGTAGCTTAAAAGCAAAATAAACTGTGTTGTAAGCTAATCACTTAATTATTCCATTCATTAAAATTTTTGCCTTCTGAGGTTTATCTGCATAAGTCAGTGATCTAACTCTAACTTAATTAGCTTGGTTACTAGAAGAAATATAGCTGTATTAGCTCAAGGTATGTCTATATAGCACAGAGTTATGCTGTGAGGACAGTACCCACATGTCTTCTGAGACTTGGGGTGTCATTCACTCCTTGTGACACCTAAAACCACAACAAACAAGCAAACAAACCCTGGAATTGTTAAATGTGTCATTTTTTGTAACATCTTCTAGTAGTTTTTGAGGTCCATGCAACAGACCATAGGTTGAACAAATTGATTTACTTGCCTTTTTCACTGCTGCTTTTGGGATGCTGTTTCTGAACACAGTGAAAGTTGAAGTATGCTTGCATATTTACTCTTTGGTTACCTGTGTAGTATCCTATTTGGTACATTCCTGCTGAGCTGCCTGAATTTTGTGTTGATCTGGTGGCAATTGCTAACTTCGGTGTAATTACATAATGTTTTCCATCAATAGGAATCTTTTAAAGAAAGGGGGAAAAAAAGAAAAACATCAATATACATATTATATCATAGCATATTTCAGCAGATATCTAGATTTTCTGAACATTTCTTTTTTTCTGACTATGATTTAATAGAAAAAACATACATTTGCAACTTTTAAAGTTATGCAGAACAAAATATTTAATTTTTCAGGTAGTTTGCTGTGAAAGTAAATTTTAAGGCTAAATCCTAAGTTCAAAGTGAGGTTATTCTGAAGAAGATTTACTCTTGTTATGAATGGGTTTTGTGTGGTTGGACTGTGTACAAATGATGAAATCCCAAGAGAGTTAATTAGAAATAAGATAAGCTTCATACAACCACCCTATCTGGACTGAGAGATTTTGAGAAATTTTTAAATTTTTAAATTTTTATGGTATTACTGTTATACNAGGTTGTACTATGGAGATAATTTTTATGGATGGTGAATCACAGCTTAGTTTCATTCCACTTTTGCCTGTTCAAAAAATAATGCTTGTAATGAATACATTTCCAGATCTCAGTATGCATAGCAAAAATGGTAGCTTTTGTTTATGAAGATACTTAAGGACAGAAAGGATCTACAGGGAATGTAAGAAAATGACCTAGTTCCTTTCAACACCACAAAAGGCACCAAATAATGGCTGGCTTCTTGCAAAG
>VXAA01004871.1:868957-923228 GCA_013399115.1 Anseranas semipalmata
TAATGGCTGGCTTCTTGCAAAGAAAGTTCTTATCAAAATTAACACCTATCAACAATAACATTTTTCTACAGTGCTTTTAGCCATTGTATTATTTGTCTGCAGGTTTTAAAATTGGTAGTCAAAATTGAGTACTCTGCGGCTTTATAGGAAAAATAACTATCACCTCTTTACCAGTTATTATAGGTTAGTCACATTAGAACCAAATAAACATTAGAAATCTGATCAGGAAAGGACCTATCCAAATCATTTTTGTCTGAGTGTAAGTCTATCCTATATTCAAGTTAAAACTCTACCCACCTTTCTGTAAGAATCAGATCATGTATTCTTCAAAGTGATAAATGATTGTTTACTACAGGTAACAGCAGGCCTTATTTTTTTTTTTTTTTTTTTTTAGCATAAGATGACACGTCATCATGCAAACAATTTTCTTTCTTTGAAGTTTTTCAGTGTTATGTTCTCTAAGTAAATCACTAAAGTAGTTAAAACCTAAACCACTAGAGACTATGAGGTCTACAGTTTTTATTTTTATGTTTTTCAAAGGACTCCTATGCATAATCCCAAATTTTCCTTTATATCACAACTTTACATGACAACTTACATTGTTTCAGTATGGTTTGCTACAGAATGTAACTGCTTCCATTTCTAACTCATAGGAATTAATTTAAAAATTCTTTTACTTCTAGTCCAAATAATCCCTTAGTCATGATCTTCTGTCCTTGACAGAGGAGAACATTCTCAAAATTATCTGCACTTATTTTAGCAATTCCTCATGTACTTTGAAAAGGGAGGGCCAGAATGTGTGCCAGAGTATTCTCTGGTTTCCTATGGTCCATGTAAACTGCATTTCCCATATCCTTCTTGTCTTGACATAGTATCTGCTTTTATTGAGACAGAAGAAAATAAGGGAAAAGGATATGAGAACTCTGTATTGTGTCAGCCAAAAAACTAGATTTGATACAGAGGAATGAAAATGCCACAGTTCCTATAAGAAGATCCCTTGTTTTGATTTATCTAAGTCCAGAGAAGAATGGAAATAATGTGAGAAAAGGTATCTGATTCATCAAGTTCTCAGTGAATAAAAAATAATTGTCAATGGCCAATATGTATTTATCAAAATCTGCCTAGAGAACCCAGGGCCAGAATTATATTTTAAGCTCACCAAATTTCATGCAAAAAGAAAATAAAATCATGAAACTAATTTAAAGTGTTTAGACTTTATCTCAGACAAGGAAATCTTTTGGGATGTTTGAAAACATAATATCAATATAATTTCTGTAAAGCTGCAGTTATTATTACATACTGTACCATGGTAGTCACACAGGTGATGATCAAATAAAGCTTGGTAGATGTGAAATAAAGTGTTACTTCCGTGGTAGACTTCTATTTTTTAAGAAGAAAATATCCTTATCTTCTTTGGAATTGGTCTCTGAATCTGAAGATATTTTTCTCTGAGGAAATTTTATAGAGATGTGAATTACTTATGGGAAGTGGTACTCAAAGCTTTGAATATAGATTTATAAGTTTTTTTTTTTTTTTAATTAATGCATGGATATATTTCTTCATGTCTAAATAACTTCAGCAGAGAACAACTTCCTCCAGTGTCAGGTAATTTTTGAGCTCTTAGACCTACAGTGCTCAACATTATTATCATGATTTGAAGGAAAACATAAGGTGCTGATAAAGGTTACAATAACAAAAAAATGGGAAAGTGATAAATAATGAAAAGGACAGGTGTGCATGCCCATGTAGGAGAGAAGCCTTTGTCACAGGAAGAAAGACCATGAAAGAAAACAGGGTGAAATCAGTGTGAATTAAAAACTGAATATGGAGTCAAGAAGGGTCTGGATAAATTGAAAATGCTCTAGAGAAGAGCCACAAGAATGAGTAAAACAAAGCTATGATAAAAAGCTCTTCAGTTCTGTAGATAAAAGTATAAATAGAATCACTGAAAGTTGAAGCTGAGATGAATTCAGATAGGAATTTTTTATAACCATTTTATGTTAATTAGTTTTGGAATGGTTTGTGATTGTCTGGTTTGTTCTCCATCACTGGCAATTGATGGGTGTTTTCACCCTAAAATATATACTTTAATTCAAAAAAGAATTAGTACATGTCTGTATTATAGAAAAGGTTAAATGAGAAGATCACAATGATCCCCTCAGGCCTTTAATCTATAGATTTATGAAATTCTCCAGCTGCTTCAGTTGTGTCGTTGCACTAAGCCTCTGCTCTTGGCCACTGCATCTAAACATACTGAAGTCTGGCTCACTTATGTATAGCTGCCAAGAACATGAATCTATTGAAACATACAGCCAGAGCTTATCTCTATTATAAACTCTTGTTTATTTCTTTTTCTTCCAATAAAATAAACAAAAACAGTTCTTTCAGGAAAAAACCCCACAGAATTACATACACTACCAAGCATTGTCAAGGTGAAGTGATAGGCCTAAAGATCTGAGAAGTTGTTCACCAAGCCCAGACCATTTCATTATAATCAGAAACAGTACCTTCCTATATAAATAGAAAGCCTGTCATAGGGAAATGCCAAAAATCAAAATGTGTCATCATATGAGTAGAACAGAAATGAAGGTTGCAGGACTACAAGCTCTCAAATTTGAGAATATACTATTATTTACTCAGTAGCAATTAAGAAGACATATTTCTTGTGTTAGGTTCCTCCTCCAGAGTTTTATGTATGTTTCTTTGAAGCAACTTGTATTAGCCCTTGACTAGGGGTGTTGGACTGGATAGACTTAAAAAGGAATTAATTTTTTGCTACACTGGATTAAAGTTTCAGATAGGCCAGTATCATTTTCTTTATTTTAACACTTCAGCAACAGCCTCACTGGTGTGTGTGTTGGAGATAACAATATTATTAATCATAGAGTTATTAATCATCATAAGATTTTGGCTATGAATTTGCTTCTTTCTTTGAAGAGAGAGCTATCTCATTAATATTGAGAAAAAACTTGATAAGCAGTGCAATAGGCAGTTGCCATTGATTATCCAGTGTGCTTGAGGTATCTTGGCCCATATGCTTATATGGTCTTTATAGAGTTTGTGTGAGTAGATATTGCCAATTAATAACTGAGTAGGAAACTGAGAAATAAAATCAAAACTGAAAACACCTTCACCCCACTCTTCACCCCATTCTTCCCAGGCTCAACTCCTGATTCTTCTGCCTTCTTCACTGCTCCAAGCAGTGCAGGGGAGATGGGGTATGGGGGTTGTGGTCAGTTCTCTGCCACTCCTTCCTCCTCACATTCTTCCCCTGCTCCATCGTGGGGCCTCTCCCATGGGATACAATTCACAAACTGCTCCAACCTGAGTCCTTACCATGGAAGTTCTTCAAGAACTGCACCAGCATGGGTCCTTTCCACAGGGTACAATCCATCAGAAACAGACTGCTCCAGTGTGGGTCTCCCAAGGGCCACAGCTCCTGCCAGAAAACCTGCTCCAGTGTGCGCTCTCCATGGGCTGCATCTTCCTTCACGTCATATCCACCTGCTGCAGCATGGAGTCCTCCATGGGCTGCAGCATGGATATCTGCCCCAACATGGTCCTCCATGGGCTGTGGGGGAGACCCTGCTTCACCATATTCCCCTCCGTGGGCTGCAGGGGAATCTCTGCTCCAGCACTTGCAGCATCTCCTTCCCCTCCTTCTTCACTGACCTTGGTGTCTGCAGAGTTGTTTCTCTTGCATTTTTCTTACTCCTCTCTCATGGGTTTAGGTTTCCAGGCTAGATCAGCTGTTGAAGCTCTCTCTATACATCACCCCCCCGCCCAAGTCTCTCTGAAGAGCCATTCATCCCATTTTAAAACAATTACTAAAAGGAGGTGATGGACTGCGCTTTAGAAATACCTGTCTCTCTCCATTCCTCCGACTCTGTGCTTTTGCTCTCACCTATCATCCTGACCCTTTGTTCGGACTATATTCAAGTCTTGCCAGCTCTTCCTATGGCGTCTTTCACAGATGTTATTTCCTCCCTACACATGCTCCTAAAACTCTTTGTCCACACTCCTTCCAAATGAACTGCTGTGGTTCAAGTATATGGTAGATGAAAGTTGAATTTAAGAACCCACAGATATGTGTGTACATACCTTATATGAATTTATATGACCAAGAGTCACACTAAACAGAATCCTTGTAGATCAACTGCTCTGTGGAGCTCTTCACATCCCATATTCCCTAGGAGAGACTGCATCAGTGTTCTGTTTTGTCTTCCGTCACTTGTTTATGTGTGATCATAGTGAGGAGTTAAACTCTTCCCTGAACCGATCTTGCAAGTGTCCGGCCACATTTTAGCCAATAAGAACATACTTTTATTTATATGCCTGGTGTCAGAGTCAGAACACCTTGGAAGGACTAAAATATCTCTTCAAAGCCTCAGAAACAAATCTTGCAACAATAAAAATTCCCCAAGGTATAAATGCTACAGAAAGGAAGTTAGTCATTTTGCTATTAAGTGCTAAATGTAAAGGACAGAAGACTGACTTTCCAGAAGGACTAACATCTTCTTGACAGACACAATTGGCTGATTTTGTCTATCCCCTACCTTAATGGATGACACCTGTAAAAAAAGTAAATCTATTTTTAATAGGATAGTCTGCTTAAATGACCCAATTTCAAGTAGAGTGCACTTTCATGAATATTTATTTAATATGAAAACACTAAAGTAAACTAGAAACTACATTCTATAAATAAAAACAGCCCAGAGGGTCAAACAGTGATAGACTGTATGATATGAAAAGTAATTTAGTATTGCTTTATGTGCTAGGTTAGCAAAACAGATCCTAGTGCATAGCTGTTACTCACAGTGGCAGCCAATAGCTGTTTTCTTACCTTTACACAGGCAGCAGGCAGCTTCTGTGCACTAAGGCACTGAGAGCATAGACCAAGGAATGGTTGAAGCAGATAACACGTTTTAAACATGTATTCTCATAGTTTGCTGTAAAAACACACACGCACACACACAGAAAATTTTCTTTTGTCCTTCTATACAGTTCTTAACATTCATTGTTGGTGTGGGTTGACATTCCAGTTCACAACGTGGTTAGGCAGAAGGTGCTTTTGAGAGGGCATGTAGAGATGAACCTGTAGTTATCCTCCAGATTCTTGTCAGTCAAATTCTGTAAGGTGTTCCTATTTAGTGCAGACTTCTCTCTATAGCAAAACAATAACTAGTATTATAGGATGTCCTTAGGAGGTGAAATTAATACCAATAAACAGCATTCGGGGATATGCAATTATAAAGTTCTGTAACTGTATTCACAAAATATCTGGCATAGTGAATCTAGTCTTCTTCAACTCCCTCGACAATCAAATGAAATTATGTAGGCCTACCATGTGATGTTTATGTTTTCTTAGATTGGTTATTTTTGTGTGTAGTTTATTTAGTTTCTAAATATATCATAGCAGTAGGATCTGGGAGTGGGCCACTAAGTACTATCATAATACTCATTAGAACTACATATTTACTCTTGTGTCTGTTATGCTTACACAGGAGAAGTGATCTAGATAATGAGAAGACCAATATGAGAAGACCAAGCAGAGTGAAGAACCATACTCAGATATTTCTACTCTTTCAAATTAGCATGCAGAATCATTATAAAGAACTATTATTTTAACATTTTTTATCATAAAACCATATTGTAGTCAGAAAAACAACATATCTATACTGTTTATCTTTGTTCATATTACAAGCAATTATGTTTATATCAAAGTGATTCCTGTAAAATTTTTTAATTTTTTAAAGTAAGTTTGGCTCTTTTTTATGTGTAAGTGCCAACAGGCCTCGTACTTGACCAGTATTGAATTTGATGCTTTATCCATTAAATCACATGTAATTAATTGTAAGATTTATCTCCGCTATCTTTCAATACAGTAGTATACCTTCATTTATGGAATATTCAGCATTTGAAACGAGGCAACATGTGATATCACTTCTTTTTTTATTTTTGTTTTTTATTTTTATTTAAGTAACACCAAATTGTCACTTTTTTGGATTAAAAAAATATCAGTTTGAATGACAACATTTATAGGAAGTGTGTGAGAACTGCTTTCCTACACAGAGACAAGCTATATCCAGACCATCTGGTTCCAGTGAGACATCAACTCCTGAACCCACTAAATTTTTGCAGGTTCTGAGTAGCAGGCTGGCCTGGGAGCATTTCCTTGCAGAATGCCAAGATATTGCCAATTAGGTTATCATTGGTAACTTGCTGCATGGAAGCTAAAGCTCTGCATAGTATCTGTGGAAACTCAACAGGCTGTGGAGCCACTTCCTCTTGGGAGACCATTGACTGGATTAATTTTCTCTTTGTCAGGTACCAAGCTCAAGTTATTTTATTATCCACCTAAAGTAGCAAGTCTCATTATTTTTGTCTTACCTTTAGGATGGCAAATACTTTACACACTGTTGTTCTTCACATTTTTAAATTTGCATGAGGTACAGGAAGAAGTCACAAACATTTTAAGAGCTGGAGAAAAAGCTTTATAGTGGGAGATTTAAATAGCTCAATCTGTTTATCTTATCAAAAGAAGATTGATAGGTAAAATTATTACAGTGTGCAAGTAAATTCATGGGAAGAAAATACTGGGTATTAAAAAGCTTTTTTTTTTTTATTAAAATACAGAAGCATGGCAGAAACAAATGCTGGAATCTTAAACCAGGTAAATCAAGTTGGAGTGATGTGCAAATTCTGACTGGTAGGTATCATTAAGTACTGGAGCAAACTCTTCATTTGGGACTCTGTCTTGTGGTATCTTTGAAATGGGACTCTGTATGTGCACTGGCAAAAAAAAAAATGTCATTGTACTAAATATGAGGGTGAGTGGCATGTTTAGTGACCTATGAGCTGCAGGAAGCTAGCTTAAACATCTTATGATACTTCTGGCCTTACCCTTAATAAAATCTATGAAATGCCAAAATTCTCTTCTGTTGAAGACATATTGAGCCCACATGCCGAGTTTGTAAAAACACTTATGCACATGCTGAACCTTTGTGGGTTCCAAGATACTCCAAACCAGGAATGGGAATTTATTATTTGCCAGGACTTTTTAATATCATTTTGCATGACATTTTACAGCAAAGATTCTTGTGCTGAGGTTCACTAGATGTCTGCTCACCTCTTGCAGCTGGTCATTTGCAGAGGGTCTTGTTTCTCTGTTTTTGTCTAACAACAAGTATTAAAAAAAAAAAAAAGATAAAATATTCTTTGACTCCACAGAAGTCAAAGGTAAGCTTCTAACAAGCTGTGACAGGGCTAGGATTTCAACCAAAAATTTGGCTTATAATTTTGTCTTGATATACACAATTCCTGTACTTCTCACAAAGATTTTAAGATTTTATAGGTTGGAAGATGGAAGGCCTTGGGCTGCACAGTTGTGAATGAAAGGAGAGTAGATTATGAAATTACCTCTATGAATGCAAGATGGATTGCTATGAAAAATAGCAATGGGATCTTATTTTGTAGTAAGTGATATTTTACTTATTGTCATATTTTATTGTTATAAAGTCATGGTAGCACATTAAAATGTAGGACTACATTGGGATAAACTGGAAACATCTGGTATGTCTCTATAAATACTATACATATTTTTATTTAAAATATCAATAAAATAAGAGAATGACTCTTATTTTACCAGTGTGCAACTTCTTCCTAGATTGCTACCAGTTTTTCATTTTCAAGTCCCTATTCTGCATCCTTTCTGTCATACATCCTAATCTCCCTTTTTATAACACTGTCTCAGAGTGATTCATTTGTGACAGTCACAGAAGCATGCTCTCCAACACCCACACGCAGGTAAATCTGCTGCGGTGATATATTTTAATTACAGATTTAGTCAGAAGTAATTAAGGTTTTATGTCACAGGGATAGCGGAGAGTTTTAAAAATTCATGTGGTTTCAGTCTTTGTGAGTGCGCAGTTTGTGACACAATGGCTTGCAAAACAAGAACGACCCCTTAGTGCTGTTAGATTAATTAATAGAAAGAGAATAAACTTAATGGAGCTAGAAAAGTGCAAAAAATTGTGTTTTTTCCACTGTATATCACACAGATGGAATGGTCGTCCTGGGATTGCAGCGGGGGACAGTAATTGCATTTTAATTACAGTGCTGATGGCTTCTGCTTCCTACCAGATGGAAGGCCTTTTTAAAATAGAGGCACAATAGCAAGCCTCTGCTTATTTTCTCTTCTGATGCTGGCTAACATAAAGTGACACAAGACAAAAGCTATTATGGTATGGTTTGATCAGAAAGACTTTATTCAGTGCTATAATACTTTCTAGTATGAAGCGAATCCATTCTCTGCCAATATTAAAAAGACACTTCTGTCTAGAAACTAAAATGAAAATATGCAGGAAACACCTACTGCTTTTATTAGTAACAATCATAGTTAATCACATTGTTGCTAGGTTGATAATATTTATAGAAAGAAAGACAGACAACTGAGACTTCCTTTGTTTAGAATGCTTAGCAAAGATGGTTCTCAGGATGGCACTATACAGAGCAAGGTGTGGGTTAGACGGAAGTTAGCAGATGTGAAGTATACCGTTTGTCCTTTATTTTACAAATATTATTGGAAGTTAGCAAACATAAAAGTGCTGATTATTGAGAAACTGATGTTGCAGAGAAGGGTCAGATCTGTAAATAGTGTGAAAATTACATTCAAAGCTATTAAATTGCATTAAGAAGCATACCTTTGTAGATGCACATACAGTATTCATAAGTGAATAAATGAATTATATTTAATAATATTTCACCCCTTTGTCATAGTTTAAGTGCTTTATATATTAGTTTTCTTCAGGAAGATGCCCTTCCACTGTCATTGCATCTTCAAGACTATGGTCTGTTTTTTTTTCATTGTAAAGATATATATAAGGATCTTTTAACTGTGCTTTGAGTCTTAAAAAAATGCAAGTAGCAATAAATAAATTTGCTTCATAGTTGATGTATAACTGATTTATTAAGCTGTTTTTTTTTTTTTTTCTGTGTCAAGGGTCATTCTCTTTAATTTGTGTGTAAGAAATGCAGTGGGTACCTGGCTATAATATTAATATTATTTAATACTTGTAATAATTAATAAAAAATAGCACATGGTAGCTCAGAAAGCTTTGACTTTTAGTGCTATGTAGCCAGCAACTCAGCTTCCTCCTGGGCAATTTCCGGTTAACCCACTGGAGTCATCTCCATATTATCAAGGATTTATGCTCAGAAAAGAGACAAGGAGCAGGCTGTCCAAGGCGCATGCTTCAGAGGATGTGAAAAGAAGGGAGAATGTTTTGGGGGAGATTGGAAGGTCCAATCTCCCAAAGGTTTCCAAAAGGTTCCTATTGCCCGTTGTCTAGCTCTGTAGAATTTGAATACTGGTAATAGTGGAGCATCTCTAGGCTGATTATTCTTGATAACAATATATTTGCATGGGTATTTATACAACCAGTATTTTTGCAGCTGAATAATACATTCATCATTTGCTTCCATAATAAATTTATGTCAAGTTTATACTACCACAGCCCAAAAGGTCACTTTGAGTAACACAGTAAAGGTTCAAAAATGAATTACAAAGCAAGTAAAATATTCAGTGCTTTTCTCACTTTGCTCTTCATGAAATTGTAATCAGTTAATTTTTTTTTTGTAATCAGTTAAAGTGGGATGGCTTGCAAGCCTGTTGGAAGAAGGTCTCAGAATTCTAAGTGATCTTGAAAAAACTGCAGGAGTGATTCAGTAAAGATAAGACCAAAGTGTGGTCTAACATCTGGGAAGGAGAAGTAAGTCTTGAGTATAAACTGTAAAATCACTGGTTAGGGAGCTGCACCATTTTAAAAGGAGGAGGGTGATAGAGAAATAAAATCTGAGTTTGAATTATTGTAACTGAATGGCAAAAAAACAAACAAAACAACGAAACAAACAAGCAAACAAAAAAACAGATATTATTCTGAAATGTGTTAAGGTATGAGGTAATTATTACAATTTACCTCAGGCTGGTGATGTTGAGATGGATAACATGTCTTACTTTAGAGTTTACTTCAAGAAAGATATAGGCCACTTGATGAAGTTCCAGAGGGAAACAGTCTAAGAGACAGCAATCAATGGTTCTTCATATCTCCATGTCATAGGATTTTACTCACAGAAGAAGATTTAAATTAGATTGTAAAGGGTTTTTCTAACTACAAGGATAATCAGGCATTGGAGCAGACTGTCTAGGGCATGAAGTCTCTTTTATCAGAGACTTTAAAGACATTCTCATAATCTAACCAGAGATGTGTGGTCAAGATGAAATTGCAGTTATGTGAGTGTACTGGATAAATATCTGTGAAGAGTAGTTTTGGTCTATGTTAGTGTATACTTTGTCACTGTTTATTATTATCTCTTACAGTCCCACAGTTGTCTCCTGTGGTCCCTTACAGCTCTTCATTGCTTATGGTTCTTGCTTTTTTTTTTTTTTGGTCTTGTGCTCTTTCTCTAATTACCTCTGTATTTTTTTTTTTCTTAGAAATGTAAACCAACAATAACAAAACCATGCATCATATAAGATAGCAAAGCCATGCCCAATATAAGATATGAAACTTTCTAATATTGAAAACGATGTCTGTATTGGGAGTTGTGAAAGTGGTATAAAATGTGAGTTTACTTTTGGACCAACTTAAAGTGTGGCCACAATTTTTTTTGGACTTCACATTCAATTCAGAGAAACACTGGTATGTTGAAGAATTCAAGAGAAAAACTACAAAAGTAATAAGGAAATGGCAAATAATTATTTGCTACAATAGACTTGAAGATCTAAGGCAATGGTGCAGCAAAAGAAAACATAAGCTGAAAGGTATAAATAGTTACACTGACATCAGGGTTAGTGCATCATTTGGCTAAATGCTCCCCTGTGTAAGACGTGATCAAATAATGTCTAAGATCATGTCATCAGGAAATGTACATGATGATGCACTGTAAATATTTAAAAGCTAAAAAAACCTGAAGGAAGAGAATTTTGAGACAGTGAAGGAAACTATTAAAAAATAATAGAGTATAAGAAAATACTTTTGTGCAGTATCAGGAAGTTAAAAATATCCAATTACATTTGAGGATGAAGATATGATGATGGGATCAATAGACTTTAGAATAGTTTTCCAAGAGTAGTGGTACATAAAAACATAAAGGTTGTACTATGAGGTCAGAATAAAGGTTCATCTGTAACAATCTCTTATGGCCATCAGCAGATGCTTGTGTTAGAAAATAAAAAAGAGAATGAGAATAAATAGGAGCTACAGTACTCAACATTTAAAAATCAGAAACAGAAAGAAAACATGGTAAAAACAATGCAGTTTTTATGCAAATAATTGTTGGAACGGGGTACATGACCTAACGTTAGAGGACAAAGATTATTCTTCATTATTCCAGTATCTATGCAAATTTTTACTTTTCTTTATAGATATGCTGTTAAATACAGGTGCTTGGAAGGCATCGTGTTGACACCAGCTTCTTTGGAAACAACAGAAAAAGTATTTGCTAAGTAGAGATTAAGTTTAAACTTATTTTTAAAGAATAAAAAACAGTAACTATTAGTATGAGATGAAATTTAGAGTAGTCCTGTAAAGCAATAAGTCAACAAAATGCATAGCAGTTATTATGTTGTTTCATTTTGATAGTGAGGTTTATATCACTATTTACAAAGGTCTGAAATGCCTAAGAACTTCTGCTGTCAAGCTCCGTATTTAAAGACATTTTTACAGGTACATTATTTCTGGCATTAGAGTTATAGAATTCTCTCAGATGTTATGCACAGACTAGAGGACAAAGATGGCTTTAAACCTGGAACAATTACAATGCAGTTCTTTATGTGAAAATTGCTGCTGATCATCACAACACTTTATAAGTACTTCACATGATAAATATCTTACACTTTCTGTATGTATACTTTCATACTGACATGATTATGATAATCTGGCCTCCTAGATTTCAAAATATGAAATCATAAGTTTCCTTTCATTCTAAGACAGAGTGCAAGAAATATTTAAATTGCAAAGAGCTGTACCAATATTGGCAGAGATGATGGACATTCCTATTAAATATCTACTTAAGTTGTTTATATTATGTTTCTAATCATAAATAATAGAAGATTTATCTAGATACCATAGTAATGGGTACTATAGAAATTAGTTAAAAGAAACAAATATTTGACATGTGTATATCCATATTTAGGCAAATTGATGAATTTTGGCACTGTTATAAATTTCTACATTGTAGAGAAAGTTTGCCAGCAAGGAACAGAAGGAATATTGACTTTTTACTATAATGACATTTCTATCAAATTAATTATAAACTCAGGAAATATTAATCTATTTGAAATAATACTGCTAAAAGATTTTTTTTTTCCCTGACAGTTTAATAGTTCACAAAAAAGGAAGGACTTGAAATACAGTAAGAATTAGAGAAAATAATTGCTAGGATTATAATAATTCATCTGCATATTATTGAAAAGTGTTAAAAAATATCTGTTTACCTTATTAAAACTCCATCTGACAACTGTGGAAGTAATTTATTTTGTACTACCAATAAAGAAAATAATATAAATAAATAGTAAAGAAATATCTATATGATATTTATTAATTTATTATCAAGACACATGACAATCATCAATCTCTCATATTTAAATTATTTTTTATGATACAATAAAATTGGCAATAACCAAAATAAAACGGGATTCACCTTCCTGCCACATTTGCATTTGCTGAACTAAAGAAAGAATATTCTGAAATAGATTACATAGTTTAAATTAAAAAATTGAGTTACTGAAAGATTCGAGTGATGTTACTCTTAATGAACAAAAGAGACTCTTTGCCAGGTTAGTAGAAGCCTCAGGCGGATGCCTCAGGCAGATGTTCAGCTGGACTGTGCTAAATCCAGGGTAAAAGCCGGAACCTGAGGGAAAGCTGCCTTGTCTGAGAGATGAGAAGTTAGGGGATGCGCAGCATCTATTAGGCACAGTATTTAAGTGTAAAATGGTTTAAATGAACACTTCTATTAAAGCACACAATACAAATGCAGACTTGGAACACTAGTTTATGCAAAAAAACATTGACAAAAAGGCCATAGCAGGCATCTTGTTTGCATCTGTAGTAAGGCTGATAACAGTCTGAAAACACTGAATTCTCTCTGAAGTTGATGCCGTTTTCTTTATAGGTGCAGAAGTAGAAGTTGATGCACCTGGCAAATGTAACACTGAGTGCTCTTGACCTGAAATGGTTTCCTTCAGTATTCATGGCATCTTCCATTTTATATATAAACATTTTCTTAGCAGTCTGCAAAGAGAGGCTACAATGGCCCTTATCACCTCATTTTGTATTGGTTGTCTAAATAATGGCTACATACAGACTGCGAAAGAATGTGTTCTACAACAAGTTTAGTAAGTGGTAGATTCTTGAATCAGGTAGTTTGCTTAGAGGTGTACCATGCTTCCATCTTTAAAGGAGTTGCTGTGTTGGTAACTTCTGAATAACATGGAATGATCATATTTTTGCCTAATGCATTGCTTGGTTTACTGAAGAGTTATTGGTGAAAGGAATGAAATCTTCTTTCTTTACACCATGAAAAAAACACAGAGCTCCTTAGTGGTTGTCACTACATACTCATTGCTGTACCAGCCATGCATATGTTAGGTTACACATTTGTGAGAGGTCTGGCTTGTGCACTACACTGTTTCAATCCCAGCATTGTTCCTCTTGGTTTATCTTTCTTACTGAACACTCGCAAGAAAAAGACAGGAATGTCAGAAGGAAGCTTCTCTGAAGCACAGTGCCCTAAGGTCAGCACAATAGGGCTTCCAAACCTGGGTCCCTCTCCTGCATCAGGACACCTTTGAATTCATGAAAGGGGGCACAATTTTGATTTTAAACAGCCACCAGATGTGGTGGCATGTGGTAAGCATAACAGTTCATACTTTTCTGGAGAAGCGATCCAAAGCCAAGTTGAAGCGTAATGTCTTGCTTTGTGAACAATAGTAACAGATTTTGAGTTTTGCTGAAGGTTGCTTTGGGCCTGAGAAAATGGTTGGCTGATTCTTAAATATTAGGATGGTCTTTCTATGCTGTAACTGAATTATATTCAGGGGGAGTTGAGGTATCTAGAACTTGATTAATTTCCCTGCAGGTTCTGGTTCTGACTGTGTGAAAAAAATTGCACCAGTAGTGAAGACAGCATGAAGCTTGTTTTTTTGTTAGATTTACAAAAAGTAAAATAATTGGTGCTGCTTTAGCATCTACATCTTTCTCTTGAGAGACAGGTAGTATTCACAGGGAAAAATTGCTTTTTCTGTTTGTGAGCAGTAGGTGGGTAGAACTGAAGAAATTTGGTTCCGGTTGTTAACTATAAAATAAAATGAACCCACTCTAAATTCTTTGTCATATTCCAAAGTTAGAAGTTGGAAGCAGAGCTCTTTTGCACCAGTGGCATGCTATGGTGAGATCTGCACACACCTGTTCTCATGAGTCTTGTCTTTAATCTGGGCTTTCTAAAAATGCTGATACACTTGATTATTTATTCCTGTTCAGGAGGTAGCTTTCTGCACAGTTTTCTAAATAGCAGTTCTTATTTTTGTTCTGAAAGAGCTTTGTCTGTGTAAGGATGCAAAGTATAATAGAAGGGAATGGTTTTAAAAGCAACTGATACTTCTGAATGACATGTTATAGAGAATTACATTCCACCTATAATGGCAATATTAACTTTGCCCTTATATCAAGCATTTGTGCTTTTGGTATAAATGTATTACAAATTTGTTTCTCTCATTGTCTATGTAAAATTTATTATTTATTTATTATCATCAAATATATTATGGCTGCATGTTGTTTGTTTTTATTATCTTTCTCACATAACAAAGATAGTGTGAGAATTACACAGAAATGTATCTCTTTTCCAGAAATATATTTATTTAGGTATGCATTTGCATTTTCTCCATATGTTGATTTGTCACTGAAGTAGGCAACCTTTGTCTAAAGGAGGCCCACATAAATAATATTGTAAATATCTACAAGACATTTATCAGAGAGTAGCTAAATAAACCCTGCCTAATAATAACATGATAAACACCTTTGTATTAATTGCTAAAAGCAGTGGTTATATTTGACAGAACACTGAACTGAGACACAGGAGATCATATAGACGGGCTAGGACAAGTTTGCCTATCTGCTTGCCTCATTTTCCACATCTATATAATGGGAAAAATGCTATTGACTTTCTTGTAAAGCAGTTTTAAGATTTAATGCTGAATAATGCCATTTACAAGATATGTAGTTTTTATAAACTACTGAACACAGAAATAAAAAATCAAAGTGATGCTTTGTGTCTAGATATTATCCAGAGAAAGGATTTGCAAGTGTTCTGGGGAGTTTGTTAAAGCCATTAAAAAGCATGGATAGAAGTTTAGACCACTTAAACTGGGGAATCAGTGGTATCAGGAACAACATGCCTATGGTATCCATGACAGGACACAGAGAAAGGACTGGAGCTCTGTACCAGTGCTCTGAATTGCTTCCAATTTATTCTTCAGCCACCCAAAAGAACTATTTATTATTATAAATCATGTTTAATTTCTATATAGGTTCTGAAGTTTTTAAGTGTTGGCTATATTTTAATTTTATTTAAGTATGACAAAGAATTAAGATGTGCTTGTCTATTTTGTAAACACAATAGTTTTATTACTCCACTGAGAAATAAAGTAGTCTGTATGTAGGTAAAAACAACTTCAGAAGATATCCATTTTTCTTCCTTCGTCATTTATTATTGGTACTCTGATTCTTCATTACATTGCAGCAGATGAGTAGGATTGCGTGTGAATCCTTTTACAAGTATCTTCTCCAGCATTACAGGTGCAATATATCATTCTCTTTTCCACCAATTCTACATAGATTTAGTTCTAAAAAAAGATATTCCCTGAACAGAAAATCAGTTCCACACTGCTCACTTCAATGTCCTACCCCATTCAGCCAGGGTGGTTATTTAGAACACCTTCCACAGTACAGCTCACAAACTCAATGAACTTGATGAGCACAGACAAAATAGAAATTATGACTTATGAAAGGCCATGGAAGATTTCTTTCCTGCCACAACAATGTCATTATGCTTTGACAGTTCCCGTTTGAGTTCTGCTCTTCCTTAGCTTCCTCAGTCACTTTCTAGGCCAATCTATTATCAATAGTTTTCTGGTGTGATTGACTGAAAATGTGTTCATGTAGGTCAGCTTCTTGAAATATAAAATTTGAGAAATAGAAGGAAAACAAAGCCTGATTAAAGTTCCTGTTAAAACCAGGTGTGCTTGTCTAGATAACAGTGTCTCTACAGTTTTTAAGAATACATGCCTCTTTCAAAATTTTTTTTGGTTGATTAATCAATATGGTATTAGTAAGATCTTTGCTCATAAAGGAACGTGTTTTATTAAAGGTGATTCTTAAGGAAAAAGGTCTGACGATTCCTTACAGAGAAGCCTCTTTTCAGTCAAACTTTTTGTGCATAAAACTATCTGCTTTTATCTCTAAGAATGCATGTGCATTTACACTACACAGCTAGAGAATTTCTTTATAGACTGCTTCTGTTCTTGTACATCTCAAAATCTTCCCATTAAGTAATATTTATTAACATGAATGCTTACAGAGGACATATTCAACTGTGATATGTATCTAAGGAAAGAGTAGCAAAAAAACTACCATGGTTATCATGATCTGAACAACATTTATTTGGTACATATCCATAACAAAATGTATAAAAAGAAGTGACAATTATTTATGAGAGAAATGGTCTTCATTAGACCATCATGTCTACAATGATGTTACAGCAAGACTTTCATTTAACATTTGTGTAGATTTTTTTTTTTTTTTTACCAATTATGTTTTAGACAATGTCAGTGAGATGGAACAAAAAATGTGGGAGAAGTATTTAGTATTAAGTACAATCTGTAGCCATACATCTACTTTTCTGGCATGGGTCAGCTTGTTCTTCCCCTCTAATTTTTAGGATAAAACATTATCTGAAGTCAGGTTCATGTGCTAAAACCCAAAACATGATTTTTTTTTTCCCCCTGGCATTTGACACAGTTCTAGAATTAAAGACTGAACTGTATTTCGGCATTTATTAGGGATTAATATACAGGTGTGGTAAATTTAGTGTTGTTGGATAGAACACTGAACATCTGTGTCAATATGTATACCAGTTAGGTTATTCATATGCATTGGTTCGTATGCAGAACAGTAATTAAAAATTCACTTATTGATTTTGCTTCATTAAAATTCTCAGCTGCAGTGTTTCATTAATGGGTTTATTGCCCTAATAAGTTTCAGTGAACCCCAGTAAAAGAATGTTAACTGTCATAAGTAGATTTCTAAAGTTTAGATGTAACAACCTGTGGTTAAAATATTGAATTATTGTAGTATCGCATGCCTTCCAGAGACTGTAAGGCGTCAAGAAGAGTGAATTTAAGGTAGTGACACAGAAAAGAGTGATATTCTCTTCACAGAGTTTTAGTCAAAGTTATACATCCCTTACTATTAGAAATAGGTTACAGTCAAATTTCCAGAGAAATATAGCTCATCAAGGGTTGAGAAAAAAAAATGCTACGTATCTTGAATAAAATTAACACTTACATCTCTCCCACCACTGTCAAAGTGAAATCCAGAAAAGAGAGGATGACATGATGCAACCTCCTGAGAGGACACAAAAACACAAAAGAGAAGGATCTCATTCTCTTTAGATTTTAGAACAGACTTCTGTGTGTTCAGGGTCCTGCCTGGAAGAATCCCATGGGTTACAACCCTGGAGAGAAGACAGATCTAAGACAGATGGTTGATTTTCAAGGACCACCTCCTCC
Source organism: Anseranas semipalmata (assembly GCA_013399115.1). Taxonomy (NCBI): domain Eukaryota; kingdom Metazoa; phylum Chordata; class Aves; order Anseriformes; family Anseranatidae; genus Anseranas; species Anseranas semipalmata. The sequence continues at coordinate 886,806 of VXAA01004871.1, forward strand.
AAACACGCAATAGGCAGAAGCAGGGATAGGTGACCTGGGAGAAATACAGAGACACTATCTGAACATGCAGGGATAGGTTTAAGAAAGCCAAAGCTCACCTGGAGTTGAATCTGCCCAGGGACTTGAAGGGCAATGAGCAAAGTTTCAATGAGTACTTCAGCAGTAAAAGGAAGTCAAGAGAAAATGTGTCCTAGTGCTGGAGTGGACAGGGGATCTGGTGATAAAGGACACAGAGAAAGCCAAGGATCTTTGACCTTCTCAATCTTTGCTGGTTAGACCAGCTTTCAGGAATCCCAGGTCCTTGAATGGTAAAGTGTAGTGCAAGAAAGGCTTACCCTTGGTGGAAGAAAATCAGGTTAGGGAACATTTAAACAAACCAGGTTGGCAGGTTGGTTGATCTTATCAATGTGTATAATATCTGACGCCAGGGTCTAAAGAAGACAGAGTCAGGCTCTTCTCAGTGGTGCCCAGTGAAAGGACAAGAGGCCATGCATGCAAATTTTAATACAAGAAAGTCCATTTAAAAAAAAGAAAACACTTTTTACTGTAAGGGTAGTTGAACACTGAAACAGGTTGCCCAAAGAGGTTATGAAGTGTTCATCTCTGGAGATATTCAAAACTCGAATAGTCATGGTCACGAACACCCTACTTTAGCTCACACTGTCTGATCAAGGGGGTTGGACTAGACAACCTCCAGATTCTCTTCCAACCTTAACTATTCCGTGATTCTGTTGTTCTATGAATACAAAAACCATTACTTTGCTGCATCAAAAATGACAGTATTTAAGCATTGCCCAACTAGCAAATACCTTAGTCAAATAAAATGGATTATTGTTCCTTTGCAATTGCTGCCCCAGAATAAAAAGAACTGTTCTTAGGAACATTAACTGATGACCTCTGCTTTCTCTACTGTCATTTGTGGTAATGTGTTAATGCTTATAAACTTGAAAATGGCAGTGCATTTTAAGAATGCTTTGCCTAATTTTATGTTTGAAACTTTAAGCTATGTTGAAGATTTTATTTCAGTTCATTCACATACAGACTTTGCATGAATGTTCTGAAGTAAAGGTTAGTAAACACTAAATATATTCTTCCCCTCCTCTTCAAAGCAGGGGTTCTGTCATGCACATGTTCTTCCTAGCGTGTTACTTATTCATGGAAATGTTATTAACATAAACAAAAATTTGATAAGATCAGTAATGACAATGAATTGTTTGATCAGTCTATAATATAGATTACATTAAGGCTCATGTATTTCAAATAATAAACATTTATGGAAATTATTTATATGAAATGTCCATACTGGGTAATAGTGATTTATCATTAGGTTCCCAAAGAGATGAGACAGCAAAAGTAAAATTTGAAAATTCATACTGGATTTTGTTAGAAAGCATTCAAGGACCTTCAGCATTTTGCCTATGTTAAGTTAAAATACTAGGTCCGTTCTTTGTGTGGTTACTAAGATTAATGGCCTTTTATGTGATTCAAAGAGCTTTAAATGTACTGAGTCTGTTTGTAGATTTTCTGTATGTACACGCTTGTTGCACAACAGTAAACAATAAACTGTTTTGTCCACTGTGCATAATTTTCAAGGCTTATAATAAATCCCAAAGTTTTCTTATCTCCTTAAACAAAGGTTGAAAGGGAGAAAAACAGGGGAGCCAGTGGATGGGAAGAGAGTATGATTTCATCTTCCCCTATTCATGCAATGCATATGGCAGTTTCTTGCTGTAACTGACCTGAGCAATAGGACTGGAATATTTATCTTAAGGGGAGGGAGATCTTTATTTATTTTTTTCAGAGCATCTATACGTTTGTTCTCATGCCTATTTCACAATACAGAAAAGGAAGGAAGGATATTTGCTTTGCTTGTATTGGTTGCAGGCATCTGGCTTGCTTATTTCATTTGTTTAAGAAATATGTGCATAATTAATGCAATTCTAGCAGCCAATGATTTTTTAAGGTAATTATTAGTTAAAATTCAACTGGTTTCTTATATTCTTACAAATATTTTGGCACTGATTTCAGGGAGATTTTGATCCTTGCCTCGTTAAAATGAGTGGGAATTAGGAAGTCAGCATGTCTTTCCAAAGATAACCTTAAATCCTCAAAAATTCTTGTATGCTGGGATAAAAACAATAAGTTCAGGAAGTAAAACAGTCTGGTCTAAATGGTGCTTTTATTTACCTTCTGTGCAGTAAAAATAAAGAAATTGTATAATGGGCAAGCCTTTTAGTTCTTTTAGTTCATAAAATCTACATGAACTGATGATGATCATACAGAAAAATCCACTGCATAGTCTTATTAAAAATCATAAAGATTTCTGGGTCTTGTGCTCAAACCAGTAGGTCATATTGCCTCATTTAACTAGGTACTAGGTACTAGGATTATTTAAATTAATTACTTGGCATCTTATTCTGAAGGCTGGGAACAAGGAAGTCTCAACTGTCTGTAAAGTCTATCGCCAAATTGCCACAAACGTTTTCGATGTAGGTTTTTTTTGAGGCCCAATGAGTTAATGATTCTATTCTCTTGAAAAATTTTATACAGTAATATTCTAATGTTTCCATATATAAGTAGTATGTTTAGGGTGCTTGTGTGTTTGTGGCAGTTTGTTTGGTATACAGAATATTAGGAGGCCATGCAAAATGATGTAGTACTTGCTGTTAACAAGTAAACGATCACTATTGGTTACTACATAGCAAACTACTGTAATTTCCCTCTATAGTTAGTTTAGGCACTGAAAGGTAGAACAAGATAACATGGCTGTCAAAAGGTGGTTGTGTCATTCACCAGATATAGAGGCACAGAACAAGAAGTTCTCTGCTGATTTTCAGAGTTTGCAGCTGTGATCACATTAGCATCTGGGCTTGGGTTTGAGTCCAGACAGGCCAAGCAATACAGAGTGTCCACAGGTAGGGGCTAGGCTGTATTTCTGCGTGGCACATGTTAGTAAGTACAACTGCATTTTTTATTTTTATTTTTATTTTTATTTTTGTTTTTTATTTTTATTTTTATTTTTATTTTTTTTTTTTTGCTATTTAAGATGCATGAGCCAGGAAGATCCCAGCTTGTCATTCAGACACAAGGTTGTGTTTGCTTGGCTGGCAGTTATAATGATTATCTCTTCAGTAGTAATTTAAACAATTAGATATGGACATCATGGAAAGACAATAAACGTGGAACTCCAGAGTGCTATGTTTGCTACCATTTTCCACTATGGGCCTATACACTGAAAGCCACCAGAACACTGCTCACGGAGGTCAAGAGTTACTCTTCACATTGTAAAAAAACAAAGAACAATTTTAAAGCTGCTTCCGTGACATAAAGAGGGAGTGCAAAAGAGGAAACTTGTTGCTTCTTTGACTTACTGTGAAATACATCAAATTTCAAAATACCACCATTTTTTTTATATATATATTTTAAACCCACGAAACTTGCTAAGAAAAGAACATTACTGAAGTTGCAGTGTCTCACATTTGAAAATTAGGCTGCCTGCAATTTTAATTTAAGTGTGTGATGGGATATGGTTTTGTCCAATCAGGAAGGAAAGGGCTAAACAGCTGTTTTTGAGGATTATGATAAAAGCCTATAATTGATAAAAGGAAAAGGTATGTGAAACTGAGATACAACAAATGCTGGATAGGGACTGCACCTCTCAAAAGCATGAGGACTGATTATGAACAGCTATGGAGCTGGAGCGGTTGCTGTGCTGTTACTTGCCCATGCAGGTTTCCTTGTGAGCATGCATTGTTGTACAGTCTCTAAATGCATAATCTCACATTGTTTTCAAGTATGAGATAATTTAATGAGTAGTGATCCAGTATTTTGTTTTGTCATGTTCACCGTGTCCCAGGCTGCAGTATATGCTGCTTACTATACACTATTTAAATGCTGTGCTGAAGGCAGAATAATTAACTTCCTCATGGGCTTTTCTGTAGCACTCATTGCGGTAAGATTTGAGTGTCTTACAATGTGAAATAAATTGACACCTTAATGCATGTTTGTTGAGGAGAGACTGCTTCTCCACTCAAGCATAGATAAATTTCAGGCATATTGTATATGCCCAGTTTGAAACATCTGAGACTTGATTTCTTTGAGGACTCACTGGTATACAATGCTTTGTTTGTTTGATGTATAGCTCCCATTTTCTTCAGTTACAGCTGAGACTACTCAGCCATTCTGCAAATCGCAAACTGGAAAGATGATATAAATACAGAGCACCTGTGAGAATCTTCTGTTTAAGTTTATTGTGCTGTGTTTGAAATTTCTGGTGAAGAAAAGGGTTACATGTAACTCTACTTTGTATAAAGTGGATCTTGTGTGCTACTGCTGGTATGTTGAGGCTTGGGTGCAGCAATTTACAGTGCTCTGAGGAGGCAAATGTTTAGAATTATTTATGATCTTTACTCAGCTGAGGCAGGTGGGTAAAATTGTGGAAAAAACTTTCAAAATTGCTTAACAATGTAGATGCCTAACTCCCATTTTCTGAAGCACATAAATTGCTTATGAGCTTAGGTGCTGTTGAAAAATTACTTTGCCTTTTTTTCTGCAATAAAGATGATAAGATAATATCTATATCATTGTTGAAAGACAAAAAATCCAATCTGAAAATTATCTACATGTAATTTTTAACAATACTTCAAAATTTAGTTGAAAGCTATTAAAGAAACATAACAATTAAATAAATGCAATGTATATGTCTTGTGAACAATATATAATGATGGTTTTTTTTATCTGTTATGTGACAAAGCTGAATCTTTAGAGAGAGTGCATACTTCTTGAGGCAACATCCTTAACTTTGCTGCAGCTAACACCATCAGAAATTTTCAGTCTTATATTCATGCTTGAAACACTAAAGTAAATCAGCTTGTCTGAGAGACAAGAGTACTTACTGGACTTGCAAAAATAATTTTGCAACATGTAAATGAGAATTCCATACCATTTTAAACTCTATATTGAATGCATTGTAGGCAAAGGTATACTTGCTAAAGACTAGTACTGTAGGCCATCATGAGCATAACAGTAGGGTAGAATTTAAAACTGATTATTTCTTATATTGCTCCATGTAATTTAGTATATTAACATCGATTACTGCTAACAGCCTAAAATAAAGAAAATACATAAATTGCTTCTCAAAACTACATAGCAAAGGATGAAATAGTACAGGCAATATCACTTGTGAAACTGAAGAGCATTTTTGTAATTAGTAACTAATTCATATGATGCGTAACATAAAAATGTGCTTGATTTTAATTCTCTTTCTGTATTTCTTTTTCTCTTTCTTTTTTTTCCCCCCTCTATTCCAGATTTCATATGCTTGTCATTTCCCTTAAATACTTCTGTTTTCTGTAATGCTCCTCTGAGGTATCTGAAGAAATGCTAATATAGAGTAAAGTATAATGTTTTATCATTAATGCCAGAGAAGAGAAGGCTTTGTCTTTCTTAGAAGCCAAAGAAGAAGAGAAGGCTCCAGGGAGACCTCATTGCAGCCTTTCAATACTTAAAGGGGGCTTATAAAAAAGATGGAGAGCAACTTTTTACTTGGGCAGATAATGACAGGACAAGGGGGAATGGTTTTAAACTAAAAGAGGGGAGATTTAGATTAGATGTTAGGAGGAAATTCTTCACTCAGAGGGCGGTCAGGCACTGGAACAGGTTGCCCAGAGATGTGGTGGGTGCCCCATCCCTGGAAGTGTTCAAGGCCAGGATAGATGGGGCTTTGATCAACCTGGTCTGGTGGGAGGTGTCTCTGCCTGTGGCAGGGGGGTTGAAATTAGATGATCTTTAAGGTCCCTTCCAAGCCAAACCATTCTATGATCATGAGAGTAAACACATTGTTAGCATGATGCTCAGTTTAAACCAACTTTTGACTGTGAACTGACCTGAAATCTCCCAACTCAGTTTTGCTGTATCTTGCAGAGTTTGTGGTACTGATCTGACTACCTTTGTGCTTTTAGTCTCATAAATTTATGAAATGCAGTCAGTAAATCACCTATACAGTGTAGTTGCAACTAAAGCTTTTTAGGAAATTATTCATTTTTTGAGGGGGAGGGGGGCACAGTTAAAAACAACAACAAAATTGTAAACCAACAGAGCTTAATTCATCTAGCCTGCCTTCTTACGTGACATCAGTCTTGTATTTTAATCTGTTAATGATAAGCTGTGTTGCACCAAAATGTCTCCTGAAAACATACCTGATCTTCATGCAGTTCTCAACACCCATTCTAAAATAGGAGCACTAGAATTGTGTACGCAGCTCTAGTATCAGACTTTCCAGTGTCTTATATAAAATTATTGTTGTAGCTCTTCTTTTATTCTTATTTCCTTGTTTATGCATTCAAGAGTCAAATTTGCCCCTTTGTCACAGCACTATACAGAGTTCTAGTGTTAAATTGCTTGTCCAGGATGAACACTCTGTTTCCTAGGTCTTTCATTTCTCTGATATGATATATGTAATGCAAAGCTTGTGTTTTTCTATGATTTTTTTTTTTTATACAGATAAAAATTGTATCTTCTAATATATGCACAGGAGCCAAAATAGGTGATTCAGTTGACTTCTATGGCTGTCCTGTCCTTTGCATTTTTTTCTTGTGTTACCTGCAAATTTTATTAGCGGACTGAATCCCTTCATTCAGATGTATGGTGAATATGTTCACCATCAGGCTGCCTATCAATCTTTCCCACACTTTCTTAAAACTGCTGATAGGTTTCACAGAGTAGTTATCAACAGGGAATCGCTATCAGTTCAGCAGGTTCCTATATGCTTTGCTATTTTAAAAGGCTAATTTTTAAGTTAGTTTCATGCAGCATGGATAGAAATAGTTTATAAAAGTATATTACATCTGTGAGATTAACATGATCAGCCCCACTTTTAGTTTAAAATAACAAAATCATTTTTGACAAGTCTCATTTTCTGTAAAATCATTTTGTCTGGCATTATTTATGTTCCCTCCTTTAATTCTTTATCAATTGAATCCCATATTAGCTTTTTCCTCTAACCTACTCAGGATTGATAGTTACCTGGGTCATCTGCTTTGCCCTTTATGAATATTTGCATCATCTTCTAAGACTGTAAGAATTTATATTTTTTTCTCCAGTACTGTCAGATTTATGAAAAGCAGCACCCATTGGTAGACAACTCCAACATCTCTTTAAGGCTACTGGTCATAAGTTTTTAAGAGTAACTGACCGAAAAGACATTTATCCAAATTAATTATTATTTAACACTCTGAATAACAAAAGCTGAATCATTTGGTCAGACATAGACAAAACCATACGAAACTCCAGAATGGTTTCAGATTGGCCATCATGAGTTGTAATATGTTTTTTTTTTTTTTTTTTCCTTTTTTTCCCCAGCAGTATCTTCTGTAACATCTAGGACTGATTCCCACCCTGAAATTCATTATGATTCTCTCTCGTACAGGAAAATATAGTGATTTCCAGCAACTACATCTAAGATAACAAATGCCTGTCATGTGTTCTGCTATCTCTATATCTGCATTTACAAGATTTATAATAGGCAATTGTTAATTTAGTTTGCTGCAGCCAGCTTGCTGAAGAGAACTGCATAGAAAGGAAATAAATGCACTGTTTGTTGCAGAGGAAAGATAGTGCAGGTAAGTACACTTTCACTAATCTTCTGTCATTGAGTCTGCTGGGCTTTGGCCTTAGCATCACTCATTTCTGTCCTGACAGTGATCATTCTTCTTTTTGGATAAGGTTAAATTCATCACATCTTTAAACACTTTTTTTTTTTTTTTCAGCCCATTAAGGAATTGCTATAGAAATACAGCTTATAATATTGCTTTTACATGCAATCTCTGCAATAAAGTTATCTTCATACACAGAGTGAACATCTTGACTCTGTCTGTGTTAATGGCAAAATCATCATTTCATTTAAGTAGGGAAAGGATTTTTGTCTAAATCTTAATTCATTGTCAGGCCCTTCAGTTATCAAGGAAGAAAAGAAAATGGTCCCCTAATGAAATTGAATTGACTTTTTCCTTCTTCAGCTACAAACTGTAATTGCCACTGAACAGTCCTGAACATACTTTTCTAAGCTGTTCACAACTAAACAGGGAAAAGGATAGCTGCTGCAACACTGTTGCAGGGACCCAACCTGCAGAGGAAGCCAAACAGGGATCTCAACCCTAACTCCTGACTTTTCGTTTTGTGACTCCTCCTTTCTTTTGTGTTTATACAGGATTCTTGAGAGAACATTGATCCAGTCTGTTAGCCCATGGTAGTGGGCAGATTTCAGTCAGATGTGGAACACATGGGATTTGTGTTGCTGGATTTTTTTATAGTAAAACGTAAATATCAACAGGTGACAATTCCTATATTCTCTCTGGAATGAAATTGAATTTATTAATTCATCTCAGGTGCAGTCACTGAATTCTCATTACTACCTGGCATATAGCGCTCTCAAGATAGAAATGTTAGTTCTTTATCTTTTTGTCCCAGAAAAAAAAATATTTTTAAGGAAATAAAAGACACGTATACCGTATTTGGTGCTCGACATGTACTGTAGTATATTTACAATAGAACTACAATTTATTTCAAACAGTGCCTTCTTACTTAAAATGATTTTGAAAACATTAGAGGCTCTTAATGAGTTAAATACTGGAATTAAGTACTTTGTAAGCTCTCTGAGTTACTTTGTGTATTCTTAATAAGAGCTGAAGCAGAATGCTGATCATCAGAACTGCACTGAGAAAATGGATGCTTTTCAATGCTAAAATACAACTTTGATCTCCTATTCTGTTTTAAAAAATGTTGAACTATCTTTGAGCCCACCTGAGAAATCACGTTCTGAAGCTGTGATTCAAATTGCATTGTAGCCAAGTCTGGATTTTGTGACATGATGTATGTGTGCTTTTTCACACAGTTCTTTTTTCTCCACTTTTCCCACTATGCATGTTTCTGTTTTATTTTGGCATTGATTCTGCAGTACTACTCAGACATGCTCATATGAGCCCACACAATGTGAGGTAGGTGCAGCAAATTGCACAATCAAGCCCATTAAATAGAATTTCACTTCCATGACAGAATATGACAGCTGTCAGTTAACACTGAGAATTCCTTTCCCCAACAAGCACATTTTATTCTGAGACAACATCAAAGGAGATTCTGCCCCTTCAAAAGAGATAGAAAAATAGAGATTACAATGGAGCTTATTTTAATCTAGTTTAATCACCTGAACAAATAAATGGTATGGATATGAACTGATTTGCATGTTTGATGCCACAGGGTGGGGGGAAGAAAATTGCTAGCAACTGACCCACACTTCTTTGGCATTCAATTTGAAAAGTAAAATGGGCTTGAGAATTTTATTTTAATTATTCCATCTGGTTCATACAGAAACTATTCTAAACTGAAAACTCTGTGCAGCATAGGCTTCAAGTTCTATATGACCATTTGTGCTATGTTTGGATCATTGGGACGTATTCCAGCACAGAGCTGTGCCTGAGTATCTGCCAGAAAATCCAAGATAATCATAGGTAGAACACAGAAAGTGAACTTTCCTCTGCATTATGGCCTTTTCATGCAGTCTGTAAATAAAATAATTCTGAAGCTCTCTACAGCAAAACTCACAGGAGGACTTCCAGGAATAGTCTGGCATTTTTATTCCTTCCTAACTATGCCTTTTATGAATAACCATTATGAAATGCAGATTATACTGATATTTCTGCTTCTAAAAAAAAAAACAAAAAAAAAACCACAAAACAAACAAACAAAAAACCACCACCACCACCACAACAACAACAAAAAAAACCTTCATAGAATAGAAATAGTATCTTTGGCCCCAGGACTCATTTATATACGTGCATATGCTTTTGATTGAAGACAGTAGCCCCAAATTTGGCTAGCAAGAAATTTTTAGTAGTTAGATTATTTGTCTTCTGTCTTTTATATTATGCTTGAAGTCTGAATGCATTAAAATACCAAAAAGATGCAGAAGAAACTGATATATATATAACTAGCAAATTAGGTGGGAATGATACAGTAGGCTAAAAGGATATTTGGATGCAACTTGTTGAAAGTGTAAAAAAAATAAAGAAGACTCAGAAAACCTTTCATACAGTCTGTAGGACTGACAAACTTCTGCGGTATAAAGGGATAAGACAGTAACAGAAAAGCTAAAAAAAATTGCATTTTGTTCACATTGGAGGAGATTAGGGAAGTTACCACACCAGAATCTATGGGACTCTCAAACTGAATTTTCTATAAGCTGTTTTAGAAGAGATCCATAAAATAAGTAATAAAATGTTGCCAAGAGATCATGGAAAGGGATATGTCAGATGTCTGTTACACTGTGAGTGGCATAGATAATTTTAGTGTATGCTGCCCATTCTTGTTATCTGGCAGCATGTTTCACACAACAAATAAAAATTCTGTAGAATATAGTGCTACAACTTGTTTTGAAAATGGATTCTTGAAGTGATTAGACAAATTAATGGTGGGCGACACTGCCAAGGGCTATTAAAGAAGGTAAGCTAGATGCAACTACTTGGTGATGAAGTTCCCGAAGTGCTGACTATTGGAACATACTGGGGGAAATAACGCTCTGTAACTGCCCTGAAATACCATTTCCATGGCCACTGACAGAGACGGGATGCCATGCTAGATGGACTTCTGTCTGATTCAGTCTTGCTCCTGCTATGTTACGTTTACAACGGAGCCATGTTACGCTGAGAAAAAGTGTTTGAAAGGCTGTAAATAGTGAGTAATGGGCTATCAGTCTGGTGAGATTTCTGGTGGGTTCTTGCTAGCACTGCTGTGAGCTAAGGTCACAGAACAGCTGAGTTTTTTTTTTTTTCTTTTTTTTTTAAGACTACCTGTAATGTTCTGGAAGGAGGAGGAAGTCTGGAATAAAATACATAGATGATGATAAGTTATGAGAAATTGAAACTGCCAGTGAGGACAATGGCTTATTCCAAGGACCTTGAGGTCTAGTCTGACTTTCTTAGGTCTTCAGGCATGGATCAATTTTTAGAAATTTATTCTACAAAAATTACATTATTTCTTCAGCTCTTCAATGTTTACTCAAAAATTGCGAAGCAAAACTGGCCTATATTAATTATATGCATTTCAGTGGGAGATTTGCCTGTGTGAGGACTGTGCTGTATAAAGGTTGCCTCCGTTAATAGAAGGAAATTATTTATTCCTCTGGACACATTCAGAATCATAATGAATTTGAACATCTATTTGCATCTCTCTGAACAAAACACAAAATCCATGTACTACTGGTACAATTTGACCCATCTGTTTAATGGCTTTGTTTTACTGATGCCTGCACTGGTCCTCTATTGTGAAAGTGCAGAAAAAGTTTTTCGTAGATTATACATAGAATTCACTCACAGTAGCAGAGTTCATACCCTTGGAGGCTCTGCTCTGATATAAAAATTGGAATACAAATTGACAAGTATTTGGAGAGAAATATCCAAGTTACACGATTTATAGAACATTTAGCTTTGTTAAATAATATTTTATTTAATAATAAACTGTTGACTGGCTGGGATTAGAAAGAACAATTTTGATGTAGTTTGTGTTATACTCACTTCATACAGCTGTATATTTTTTCCTGTCAGTCTCCTCAATATTAAATTTCATGTCTCTAAATGGTGTGAGTTGGCTTTATATTCCTCAGTCAGAGCCTTTAATGTTTATGTTATTGATTCATGCTAAAAAAAGGAAACGATGAAAGGCTTCTTCAAGATACGTGAAATTTGATCAATTTTCTTCTTTTAAATTGGAAATACAATATGCCTAGTACTCTAGGATATGTGTCTCTAAGTGCAAGTGGTTGGAGCATACAGAATAATTTCCTATTTTATTTGAATGTACAGGCTCAGCATCCATATTTTATAAATGCTGACGGTCTACAGTTAAGTAGGCTAACATGGCAGTTTTGAAGTAGTAATTTATATTGCAAGTAAGGCATTATTAAAGTTAAATAAGTGTTTCCCAACTAACTTTATCATGTACATTTTTCAAATACTTGGTATGATATTTGTAAGTGCAGTACTAGCACACGACTGGAGCTTTTAGAGCATGATTTGAATTCCTATCACTTTCTCTTCAATATTAATTTTATCCTGGTGCACGTGATTATATCAGTGCTAATAGATGAGTGACAATTCAAGAGGGAGCATATAAACAAAAATGGATTTCTTCAATCACTATCTTAAGACTGCTAGAACTTGTTTCTACCCTTGTTTTAATTCAATTGTACTCACTAGGGGAAATAATATTAAAAAAAAAAATCTTTATTGCGCGTCACATGGGTAATCAGGTAGAAATATACAGTCAATACAGAAGTATTCAACTCTAAATTTCTGCTTTCACTAAGTCATAACCTTATAACTGAATTATAAGCATTTATTAGCATTTCTGTAAGGTAAAATGAGCTATGCTTATTTTCTCTTCCACAGTGACTTCTTTTTCATACCGAAGACATTAAAAGAAATCCATAATGATTTTTTGAGGGTAGAAAAAGATATTTAGACTTTTTTTTTTTTTTTTTTTAAATAACAGACGATATACAGGTAGAACCTGCAGTTATTAATATGCAGAGGGAAGGGAAGAATGAAAAGTGCACAAGTGCCAAAATATGTAGCTGTTTCTGCCTGCTGGGAAGTGGAAATTTGACAGAATTTTCTCAAAATTATTTCCTATAAGCAACTAAAAACTGAATGTTGTTGTTGACTTTTGGTATTGCAGGTATGGGCTGGGGGTTTTGTAGGGTCCTGGTACCCCTTTGGTTGCAAGATCTGGCCTGTGTTATAGGCAGAGGTATGTGTGTGTCTGTGAGCCGTGCAGTGCTCTACCGCACTGGGAGGGGTGATCATTCTGAGCAAGGAAAACACTGCTTCTTGCAAAGTTTTGGTGACTCAAAAGTAGGGAAAGAGAATGTTAAAGCAGTGGGTAGTATCATACAAAAGAGAGGAGGGTTGTGGGGAAAGAAGCCCCTGGAAGTTTCATATAACAAATTTATAAGTAGCTAGATATCTAAATTGATATTACTGTGCCTCTGAATTATCTTTTTTTTTTTTTTTTATAAACTTGAGCACAAACATTGGGACTTTATTACTTGGTAAATGGGATTACATAATAGTAAATCTCTGTCATTTTCTTTTTTGAGGACTATTATGTAAGGGCTGTTATTTCATGCTTTGATTTTTCCAGCCAGTAGTCTATGTCTTGGTTCTCAGAGTGCCACATTTTACAGATTTGGTACCAAAGGTGCCGAATTTCATTCTAAAAGGATCATAGTTTTTGAGAATGTTCAAAGTATAATATAAAATAAATAAATAATGTGTATCTTTCTTTGTTTCATAGGGATAGATGCACTTTATTGCATATTCTTACTCACTTTATAAATTCCTGTCAGTGTTTTCTTACCTACCTTCTTTATACATTCCCACAGAACTTCACATCTTTTTTCATGCTGTTCCTGATACTTGTTTCATCCACCTCTTCTCTAACTCCCTTCATAACTATTCTAGATCCTCCCAAACAATGACATAATCCCTGCTGGTGAAATTCAGCACTTAGCCCTGAAACTAGAAATCTGGACAGCGTTGCTCTTTTGTTTGTTAAAAGACTTACAGGTTTTTATATTCACTTTAGTAATAAAGACAAATTCTAATTTTCATTTAAAATAAAACAACCATAAATAATTAAAGATTAAGTCAAGAAATTATTATTAGAGAAGCTCTTCATTATGCAGGACCTAGAGTGCTTTATTCAAGTTAATTAATGACAGTATTAGCACCTAAGAAGTTCTATAAAGTCTATAGCATCCCATTCTGTTTTGTATGTGATATTTCTGTTTTAAAGTGATATCATCCAACTACTACAAGATGAACATAGAGTTGAGCGACTAAAAGTCAATTTGCCTTAAAGCACTTCCCCTAGTAAACATTTAATAAGAACATTAGTAATTTGCACTAATTACTTCTATTTGTATTGGAGATGACCAAACTGTGTAAATTAGGAACTAAATGAATAAATGAAATAAATAACTCTGAGATACTGCATTTTGCTGTGTACTTTAATTGAAAAGGGTATTTTAGTTTAATTGATGGTGGTGATCATGCACCAGAATGTGTTTTGGAGTACACCTTGTAAAGTAAAGGAGATCTGAGCAACAGGAGATCAACCTTCCTTCAGCACAAAGGGGCAGGGCAAGGACCATTTTTTCATCTTTGAGACTTTCAGGATATGTATATTACGAAATCTGAAAAATAAAGGGTCTCTTATCCTAAGATTTGTTTGTTCTTTTGCAGTTTACGTATTCCTTCTCACCAGTCAAGTCTATCAAAATCTTCTCCCCAGGCTGTTTCTGTGTTCATCAACTGAATTGGCAGTGATTTGTTTGGAATCACTGCCCGTGTCTGGACCTGAGAGGTGTAGGATGCTACTAAGAGGTTTATATGTTCAGGCATACTTTAATGGGGAGTTGGTCTAAAAGCATTATCTCTGCTAGTCCTTACTGAATTTATCATTCTTAAAGCTTTATTTTTGCATCTCCAGAAACCTCAGAGCAAGTGAGTGATTTAGCACTGCTGCATGAAGCTCTTTGTGTCCCAACAAGAAAGGATGCTACAAGCACCTTAGAGATATAAATGGAGAAGATTTAGAATCCTTCCAATAAATCTGCTGGGCTTTGCCATTGTGCCCAAAAGCCTGAATAATTTGGAGTTTTTTTGAGATCTAAAGTTTAAAATTTAGAAGCTAGCTGAAGGAAATCTTTCTGGAGCAGTAGGGTGGCAAACTGATTACTTCAATTCATCCAAACCTGAAATAAGGGCGAGGATGATGTATCACAGCTTTTTGTTTCATCGGAATTATGTTGTTTTTAGTTCGAATAATTAGTCCCTATTTCCAAATAGGTATTAATTATTTAATATAATTTAGTTCAAACTTCTAGATAAAAGGTAGGCTAGCCATGTGTTTGTCAGAGATGCACGATCCTTTTACTATTGGTTTTTTTTTTTTTTTNTTTTTTTTTTTTTTTCCATTTCTCAACTTAAAATAAAGGCACCTGGAAGTTTGCCTGATAAGCTCTCCACGCCTTTGGCTTTAACGTTGTTCTCAGACTCCTTCCTCTACCTCCATTTTACCTTTTCTGATGATAGGAACATCTTTCCCTCCCTCATGAATATTCAACAAGACTTGTCTACCAGTAAAATATACATTTATCTTGAACAATGCAAGATCAAAATCTATATAAGCTAAGTTCTGTTCTCAGTAACACTGCTGGCATAGCGGAGTGACTATTGAAGACAAAAGAGCCAATCTGTACTGTCACCAACTGAGAGCAGAATTAGACTTTTTTTCTCCTGTGTTTCACCAGTTGTTGACCTTTTCTATAAAGTGTTTCCTGATACCTTGACAAAAGTAACAAATGCAGATACAGTTTATGTCACCCAGTTAACTTAGAGGGCCAGTGCATGCATTGTGTGGCTGTGGGATGTTTCTTTTTCTAGAAGACAACGTAATATGCCAATGACTTAAATTTTTAAACTTTACTTATGTTTGTAATTGACATAACTGTAGTAGAAGGAACTCAGCCTCAGACAGACAAGTTGTTTAAAGGAGTCTTTTGTCTAAGTTACATAATTTCTTCTGTTCCCCCAAAGCCTCTCCATTCATTTCACTCTGGTATGTATTTGCATTGATTTCTGTCTAGCGAGTTCCCTTTTTGAGTAAAAAAACTCCTGATATAATAACTTTGTTTCTTTGACTGAAGATAATTATTTCCTTTAAAGACAGCAAACATTTTTTTTTCTAGAATAACTACATTTTCTATCAAACTGACGTGTAAGCCATGTATGTACAAAACTCTGTTCACAAGCAATTAAGTAATAATTCTTATAAACAAATCATTAGTTCTGTTTTATTTTCACATTTTTGCACATTTTTTTCTCTTTCCACTTTATATTTTCTCTTTCTCTTTCTTTTTTTTTCTTTTTCTAGAAGAGAAACTATAATAATAGTATTACAACTGTCAACTATGCATATATTGGCCAGAAAAGTCATCATAAGCTTTAAACTTTTATTTCTGAGAGAAATAGTGTATCCAACTCCCACAATGACATTTCAGCTTCTTACCATGTGGCTGACACAATGAATCTAATCTAAGAATAAGAAAAGCTATAAAAAACTCTGGAGGGTTTTCTTTGTTTTGTTTTTGTATTTTGAATAATAGGTGGCAAGACATGTTTGACATAAGACTACAGAATGATTAGGCTAAGGATTTGGAGTGCAGCTGCACTGATGATATTTGGCAGCCTTATTGACACATTGTATTGCCTCGGGCTAATGATTCTTTGCAGTTTTTTCAGTCATTTCTTGCAGTCTGTTTAGGGAGAAAACACTTAATTATATCTACTTTTGAGCTGGTTTGTCTCCAGCCTCTGTCTCTCTCAGCTTGTTGAGGCAAGCTGAAGCAAGTGACTGCAGAGTTGACTAGCCTGCTTCTGGCAGCTGGGAGGAATACTTTCTTGTAAAAGGCCCTTCATTGGCAACCTGCTCAAGACTTAATAGATGGATTATTTACCAGGTGATAGTAGTAGAAAACTTTTTCCTCATTTGACTCAAGTCATCCAAGAGTGTGCTCTATCTGCCAGTCTTATTATAGTGCATCAACAGTGATTTCTGGTATATGTCCAGGAATGCAGACTTATCAAATGTTTCCCCACCAATGGTATCAAATTCTTGATACTTACCTTTTTCCTCTTAGCTAAGTAAGCTTAACTAAGTTCTAAGTTCTTAGCTAAGTTCTTCACCCTTTCTGTGACTACAGTTTTATTTCAACTGGAATAAGGCAATCTCTCTAGCTGCCTTGCATTTGCAAACTCTGATAACTTGCTACTTCTAACATCTAGTGATGTAGTATTTCTGCTAACCATTGCCTTGGAGAGAAGAAAAACAAGAGCCCAGATGGAGCCTTTTTTTTTTTTAGTGCTTTACATTAGATGTCATCAGGTCAAATATCGTATTTCTATATAATTCTATATATTTCTATATATTACAATGTATCAGCTTCCTTCCTAATCATTCTCCAAATTCCACAGAAATTCAGATTAAAAGGAACAACATATGTGAGGTGTAACAAAGGCATTATTCTGCCAAGATACAGATGCAGATCATTGTCTTAAAGTATTTACGCATTTGCAAACCAAATTCTGGTGCGGTCCATCACAGGCATGACTTACCCAGGACAGTTTCTGAAAGCTGTACTTCCTGCATCTCTGTCCTGCTCCTTTCCTTTGTGTAACCTAACACAGCATGTGCTATTGCTATATAATGTGGTTACAGTCAAGCCTCCCATCCTGGTTATCTGGACACAACCCAAAAAATATTGAAGTAACATGTATACCAGTAATTGCTACTGAGTAAATTGTTTAATGGGTTATAAATTACTTTTCACAGTTAATTTTTTGGCTCTCTGACATATGTTGCCAACATGAATTTTATGACCCGCATACTGTCCTTACCACCTGAGATCCTTACCGGGTTGAAGTAAGCTTGTGTTTAGATTCATGACACCTGTGGCTATGCTGATCATGAGGCCATCACTGAACCACAGAGCACACTTAAAAATAGTTCAGTCTTCTGCCATGAGGCACATGCATATGCCATATCCAATAGAAATCACAACAACTTGAAAAATTAGTGTTGCTGGAAGATATGCAGCTGTTCCTGAGGTAAATTTGTGTCATTAGATATATAATTCATATTACACATCTCATCATTGCCGCTGTTATATAAAATGATTTTTACTCTGTGTCACAAAAAAAAAAAAAAAAANCTAGACAAGATTTCACTAAAAAAAAAAAAAAAAAAAAGTCATCTTTGCAGGAGTTCAAAGCTTTTTCATTCCCTTAACTTTGGTGCACTTAAAATAAATGTTTGATCTGATGTCCTGACTTTATGAGCAATTTGGAGGCCATTTGATCTAATCTGAATTTTAGAAAGGCAGCTGGGCACTGTTGTGTGACAGTTGTCACTGAGCTTTCCTGTCTCCTTGAAGTGTTGTGTTCTTTTATGTCTATAACTGTGCGGTTGTCTGCAACTGAATCTTTACCTGCCCCTCCTCAATGACATGTGGGTTATCTATTAGCTTGTGAATAATTACACTGGAGGTAATGAAGGATTTTTTTAAGGAAATAATTTGCAATATTACTTTTATAAGTGACTTCCAGAGAGGAATGAAAGTAATAACATTTTTATAAACCAGCTTTTACCATATTAATACGAAACAAAGCAAAAAGTCATTTTGATTATTTGGAAGCAATGAAACAGACTTGGTTAGCAGTAAATTATGCAGATGTTTTTGTGGTTGGAGAGAGGTTAATGTAAGAGCACGGACTCTTAACCATGCACTAGCAATGTTGCTGTTTGAGTATTGGATGTCTAAAACCTACCATGGCTTCCATTTGAAAGAGTTTTAGCTGGAACTGTCAATACTTTGTGTATAGCAAACATGCCTGTTTATAACAAAAAATAATATGAGGAAAAATGCTGGTCAGCTCCTGGAAAATAATTACAGCAACAAGCCTTTTCCCTCTTCCTGACTATTGCTTGGAGGAGTGAGAGGACTGAAAGAAAGCCTCCATTCTGCTTCCTCCTTTCTGATCATGTAGCAGAATGTAGAAGGTGAGAAGAAATAGGAATGGGAGAGCCTTAGTGAGATTTACAGCCCTATTGAGAAAAAGAGGTGATGAACTTTGAATGAAGTCCCTCCTGCACTCTCCTTTTGTTCATGGACTGGGAATTATGGCAATACAGCTTGGGTTTCCAACGCCCTTTTATTGATACATTTAGACACCAAAGAGATGCATACATTATCCACAGGTACGTTAATCTCAGCACTTGTAGCAGCATTGAGAATCTGGTCATACTGTGCATGCTTTGAAGTCAGTTTGTGTGAAAATATTTTTCCCTAATGAGAAAACCCATTTGTTCATCAACAAATATTACAAAGGGTAACACATGAAACAGATTTTCCAAGGATTCTAATATATATATATTTATGTAGAGTTTGTCTTACAGCAACATTATTAAATTCATCCATTTATAAATGCATGAGTAATCCCAAAGATGAGATATTTCATACAGAACAATTTAGACACATATAACTGAGTAGTACTACTACTTTTGAAAGAGCAGTCTGCATTTTTTTTTTCATTTTCGTTGGCAATACCTTAACTTGTTTGCTTAGAAGTATCCAACTACGTATTACAAATTCTGAAATATCAAATAGTTGAAGCATTGCTATCTACTTAAAGATATAGTTATTAGTTGCTGCTAAATAAGATCAGTTTTGCAAATTGGATGTTTGCTTTTTTCCCCCTCCACAGCAGAACATGATCTTAATAAATAAGATCAATACTTGAATAGTGGAAAATACTTTGCTTTTGTTGTGGTGTTTTCTTCATTGTAACCAGTCACTAAAGAACGTATACTGAACTAGATGTGTAGAAACAAAAAGTCTCACCTTTATTTGATTACAGCAGGAATCACACAGACCTAAGTCACAGCTGTATTTCATCTGATGTATTTTACTTGTGGCAAAGGGAAGTGTGCTTGTCAGTATCAATTGTATTTGAGACTTAAAACATGCGTTAAGCTCCCTAGCACAAAAACAATATTGGATAGTTTAAATATAACTTTCTTAAAAACTTTTTAAAGATATCTCCCTATTTTCATACTTCAATCAAAAAGTTTTGGTGGTTCCTCTATTTTCCAGATGTGTATTTTGGTTTCTCTTTCTATTATACCCTTGCCCCACTTAAATATCAAAGGCATGGAAGTATCTGATACAGTGCATTTTGTTACTTTTTTAGCTATATAAAAATTTTAACATGCAAAGAAAAGTTATGTGACTTTTTCATGTGATTTATCACAAATAAAGAGTGCATATCCCTGGAGCACCATCCCTGGAGGTCTTCAAAAAACGTGTAGATATAGAGCTTAGTGACATGGTTTAATGGAGGACTTGGGAGTGTTAGGTTATAGGTTGGACTGGATGATCTTGGAGGTCTTTTCCAACCTAAATGATTCCATGATTCTGTGATATTATAGTCTCATAGAAAAAAAAAAAAAAAAGCTAAAATATTGTATAGTAAATGCACAAGAAAAATCCATTTCCTAATCATGGAAATCAGCTTTTTGGTCAAATGCAATTCCTTAAATTCTGTTATACTAAAGGATTAAAAACAAACAAACAAACAAAAAAACCAGCCAACCAACCAACCAACCAACCAACAAAAAAACCTGCCTCTGTTTCTTCCTCATTTGAATGAAAAATGAGTCCGTGGCAGCAAACTTGCTATGAACATTGCTTTTTCTAGCAGTCATTCTGTTTTGAGGAATTACATATAAGATCAACTAGATTTAAGGTTAGGAAACCATCTAGTGTAAGATATTCACAAAGCAGAAGCCTGCCACATTACAGGACAGATGAACTTAGTTTTAATTTATTTGGTAGAGCAAAACTCTCCTCAGTATACTATTTGGAATAAATTTGTTCACTTTTGAAGAAATTAGAATTATTCCATCTCAAATCGTGAGAAAGTATTAATTAAAATTAAGTTAAAATAAATTATTAGTTAAAAATTAAACAATGTTCTTATGTAACAGGATTGCCTAAGGACTGAAATTTAATCACTATAATTATTTTACTTTGTATTTCTAATATTCCTTCTTGTTTTATTTAACTTGTGAAATGGCATCTATTGTCAGATTTTTTTCAGAACTAAATAAAAGTATAATATGCCTTAATTTGCTGTGGCAATAATATGTCATTTAATGAGTTTAGAAAGCTTCAGATAAGTACCTAAACATTAAATCTCACTAAATAGAATGAATCTATGTCCTATCAATGCAACACACAATATTAGTTAACTAGAAATTAATGATCTGAACCAACCATGTGACCTAGACCAAACTGAGAAGAGAGATTTTCCTTTCTGCTATTGCAAGAAGGAAGTGCCAGAACCACTGTAATTATATGCAGAAGGTAAAGCTCTACTGGGATTCCAAACTACATCTCTTTTGTTGAGATTAAGTATGAAGAAGCTCTGTGGAAAAAGTTTGTATAATCTCTAATGTACTTTGAAACAGCAGAAACTTTAAAAACTGCGCGCTGTTCTGACAGGAGCGCAAACCTCACTGATGTGTATTTTCCACAACAAAGTCCTATATTGCTGGTGTTTTGACCAGTTAACTTTTCTTGCATTTTTCTTTGTCTAAATAAATGTTTTACATGTTTAGTTAAGATAAATACCCTTAATTTAAAGTTCTCAATCACTTGCACGCTATGATCATTTGGAGCACTGTTTGTGTTGTTTCTCACAAGTACTTTCCTGTGCTTCCACAATGAAATTATTGGTAATTTCTGGTTTTGTGTTTCTTCTGAGGGACAAAAAAGAGCTTAACAAACATGCTTTTTAAGATATTAATGCTTTTACTTGGTAATGTCCATATCATTGTGAGTCCTCAGTAACTGAGAAAGAAGAAAGAATAGTCTGAGGTTTGTTTGCTGTGTGAAGTTGCATAATTAGTGTGTGACTAATGGGAAGAATGGTGCTCGGTAGGACTCATTTCACAAAAATTGGAGTTTCCTACAGTCTATTTACTCAAAATGAGTTAACTTGCCCTGACTTTAATATTTGTCTGGAAAGCTATTATTTCTCCCCTTAGTACTGCAAGTTAGTATATTATGATTGACAGAATGTGTACTTTATGTAGTTTTGGTGTCAGTGAACATTATGAAAAGTTATCCAGAAAGATTTTAAACCTAGAGGATTCTGCCTGAGGGACTATGGGAAGACTACTGATGGCAACATCTTTGAAAGGTCATTAAGAGGATTTCAAGGATTAAACCCCCTCTTTTTGTCTGGGTGGAGATTAGTGGAGGAACCTGCACCAGTGGGCATTTGGTGCAATCCAACCTGACTGCGGAGTTCCCTTTGTGTTGTGAAGGCAGCTGGACAAAAGGGAGCTTAGCACTGAGAGCCCTGGTGTTGCTGTGCCTGCTGCAGAGGGAACGGGCTGCATAGAGGCAGGGCTGGCAAATTCTGCAAAAAAGGGGCTTGGGGATGGAAGCATAACGTCAACTAAGAGACAAAAGAAAACACTGTTATATACAGATATGGAAGCCAAAGCTTAAAAGACAGAGGAATATGTATAGGGATGAAAAATAGCAATGTTAATTTTTCTCATTTGTAGCTTTCCCATTTTACAAATCTAGGTTTAAGGTAAAAAGGACAGTGCATCTTGCAATTATGTGAATAGTACAAGAGCAACCATAGAAGCAAATAAGATAGTCTGGTTCTTCTGATTATTGGCTCAGTAAGTACTGAAATTCAGTCCCTCGCATTTAAGAACATCTTTGATATTCGAGGAGAAGGAGAAAGTTTGCCAAATCATGAAAATACTGAGGGAGGCACTAGAAAGTCATAGAAAGGTCTTTAAAAACAGAATCATCTGGAAATAAAAATGTCATCTATGATGCCAAACATGAAAGGGCTGAACACAGCTGTAGCTGATCTCCAGTGGCAGGGGTTAAACAGAGAGGGTCAGGCTCTTGAGGATGCTCTGCAGTAGCCTGTGCTCCTGGAGATGAATGTTGGAGGTGGTCTGATGGTTCTCCTGGTGGTGTCTGGCTATTGGTGGATTTATCTACAAGAGAGAACAGGAAGAGGACCTCTCCATTCCAAGTTCGTCTGTCCAAACTGTAGCTGTACAAAATTCTTGCATAGGAACTCATTTTGGGAAAAAAAGGTCAAGTGTCTCAAGTTTTTCACTGTTACAAGTTAGTTCCATATATCCTCTCCTCCAAGAGGAGCTGGAACAGTTTGAGTATGATTTTATTTAATACCCTAATAAAAAATTTCCTTTTGGAATTTGTATGTGAAACCTCTGTCTACATTTTTTTTTTTTTTGTAACTTTAATATAGAGGGTCCTACAGACTTACATGTCATAGGACCCAGATGTTTTTTTCTACAAGGAATTCTGGTGTATCTGGGTTACTGGGACAGTGATAGAACTGTCAGCATATGCTGACTCCTTAATCAAAATATTTTAGGTGTCTGCTGCTGCTGAAACTTTATCTAAAGCTGGGTGCTGGTGTTGAATTCTGATGTGGAGTGAAAACTTCAGCACATTTCATGTGAAATTTTATAGATTTTGTGACTGCAAGTGAATTCTTAAATGACTGGTACCTAGAAATGATTATTCAAATGTATTGTAAAAAAAACAAAGAAACCTGGCTTTGAGAAAACTGTTTTGTGAAAACAATGATAACCTAACTGAAGCTGATGATGGTGCTGATAATACTTAGTGCTATTACAAAGACATTTAGCTGGTTTTTGATTATATATATATATGTTACATGAGTTCTCTGTAATGATAAATACAGCTACAACTCATATTGCAACAATCAAAGTTACTGTGAGAAGCTATGAAAGGTGATGGATCTATTCATATGGTTGCCTAATTGAAATAAATATCTATTCTTATGCTATATTGGTAATGTTCACTGAAAAATATCTGCAGACTTAGGTTGGACACATAAATAACTAAGAGAGTCTCAAACATTCCTCATTTTAGAGTATGGATTTTTCTTTGTTTGCTTAAGACTAAAATCTATCAGCTAAAAATCTTTCTAAGCAAGTGCTGTGTATGTATTTTCCTTTTTTTCCTATACTATTTCCTGATATTTATGTATAAAAATGTGTACTGCTATCAAAAAACTCGTAATCTATAAAACTGATAAGAATGGAAAAATTCTCAGGGGTTTGAAAAAAACTTCTGTAGGAGAAATAACTTTTGTTTCATTTCGGAATTTAGCATCCAAATTCACTGCAATCATCCTGTTCTATACTTTTAAATACAAGTTAATTTTATATAAATATGGAATCTATTAATTGGTATTTTCACAGTCAGGCCTCACCGTTTATGATATAGTGAGCTTTTTGATTTTCTTTCTGTTCAACTCCAAGTTAAAATGGATGAAGATATTAAACTGAATATTTCTTTTCACGTCTTCTCATAAAAGAATATGTGGTAATTGATTATTGAAAAGGCTTTCAATGAAACATAGGAATATTGAAAATTAAAGTGTACAGGAACTATTGTTTCATGCATTCCAGTACTGTAGCGTTGCAGGTAGCTTTATCTTGTAAAAGTATTAAGTTTACGAACTTCATCTTAAAACTGGTTAGTTTTTTTTGCTGCCAATAGATAATTGGAAAATGGTTCCTGAACTTGACTTATTTGAAGTTAGATCTTTTGAAACCTTTGTTATGTCTGGTTTAAATTAATATATTCTAAAGTAGTTCTTGGTGATGACTTCTGTGGTGTATGCATGAACAGAATCATAGAAAAGTTTAGTTTCCTCTGAACATCCATAGAACAACTTCCTGCCCAAAGCAGGGCTAACTTCTAAGTTGCGTCAAGTTGCTCAGGACCTTGTCCCATTGAGTTTTGAAAATGTTTAAGGATGGAAAATCATCAGAAAATAGGGAATGGTATGTCAGGAGGCAGCAAGGACTGGCTGTTCCCTAAGGTGTGGATGGGTATTGAGGACATCGGTGATGTTGTGATACTGCCAAGGGTAACATGGCTGGCAGTACCTCAGTCAGGTGATTAGGGCAGATATGGGGGTGGCCTCTAGGTGAGCCCAGAGCCCAGATCACAGAGCAGATCCATGGTGATGAAGCAGGTCCAAGGCCAAGCTGGTAACACAAGTCAGAACATGAGGATCAGGCACCTGAAGGGACCCAGGGTCAAACATATCCCTGGGATGGCCAGAAAGGACTGTGGGGATGGGGACAAGTTGAGGCCCAGTCTGGGATGTCAACCCAAGGCTTGGGCATAGCTGAGCAGGACCCATGGCCAGGGGGAATGGGAGGCTGCCCCCATTGCTAGGCCAGGGACCGCAGTGCCAGGCAGGGCTGAAATGGGGCTCTTGGGCCATGGGCAGAGGTGGAGGAGACTTTTTCCTCCCTCTAGGAAATTTAATAATTTAATAATTTCCTTTTGACATTGTAGTGCATATCTAGTAGTGATATCTGCAGAGATGACTTCTACATTTCCTTAATCTAAAAGTCACAGTTATTAGATGAGCTGCCCACACCACTTGCAACTTTGAACTGTGTGTGCATGTGCAAGTGTGTAGTAAAAGGCTGTAGGTTCAGCTAAGTTTGGTCTGAAAGTAACTCTCTTTCTGAATTTGTAGTATATACAATAGATTTTATCATTATACTTTTTTTGTGTGTGTAAGGCAGTTTATATAATCAACTTCCCTCTTTTTATTTAGCAGTGGTATTTTAAAACCACAGAGGAGTTCCATACATTTAATATTCACCACAGTAAAAATAGCAGGCTAAATTAACTTTCAAATACTGTATTATTTTCTGTGTGGTACTACAGGACAAAATCTCACATATATACCATATCTAAGAAAAGTTCATTGTATCTTCCTTTACAGTAAAGAGCAATCAAGTTTTCTCACAAGTAAACTGAAAAGAACTGGTATATCACCAGTTTATTGACAATGTTCCTTACAGAGTCTCTTACATGAAACCACTTGAGACTTAATACTTGTAGGATATGATACAAAACTCTCTGATTAAGGTATACACAGATTGGTCAGGTTTCTAAGAAATTTTGTCTTTGCATTTCATCATTTTTTTTACAGCTTTATAGAATGGCAATTATGGTTTTGTGGGTGTTTTCCAGTTAAAAAGCTTGAAGTGCTTCTTTTTCAATTAGTAAAGAACTGGAGTCACTTTATGCATTTAAGAGGGCGGTATGACTTTGAACTAGCTCACAAAATAAAAATTAAATATTTTACATAAACCATACTGAGGTGTCTGGAACTGAATTATTGTCTGTTAAATCCACAGACTTGGTGAGGATTTCAGGAAGAATAAATGCAGTACTATTGTTTTAAAATAGCAGTGATGCTTTGATGGGCAGCCTAGAAAACTTAATGGATTTTAGAATAGCCCTAGTCTGGTGATACATTGTTTTTTTTATTATTATTTTTTAAGGCTTTGTAATTTATATGTTGAATGGAAATAAAGTAGTCTTGTTGAAATTAGTATTACTTTAGCCATTTTAGGTTTGCATTTTCTTTTCCCATGTAATAGGTAAAAACATTATAAAGGGAAATAAATATTAGAGAAACAAAGATCTTTTATACAGAAGGATTACACCAAAGAGCCTGCTAGAAGAATGAAAGAATATAAGATATAATTGAAAAATAAAAATGAAAGATACTTTCCATAGAATAGTTAGGAAATAATGTTCATGGCTTTGGAGTATATGAAGCAATAAACAGCTTTCATGGGTGATTAAATGCTGAAACGAAGCTAAGATGTTTGATCACTGCGCAAGTAATTTATTTCAACACTATGAAACATGATTCCTATCATAAGATAAGATAAAAGATGATACAACAATATTTCTCTTCCCTTGTGAAGGTCGGTTAGAACAATTAATAACAGGGAGACCAGAGGGTTCAAGGGACAGGCAGCGGGCTCTAGACTGTTCTTTTAAATGTGGATAACCATTAGTATAATCTGTTTTTCTACCATATGCAAAGTCAGCCAGTTTTATCAGTCCATTTCTCATGAAAAGTGTTCACAGCATCAAAAGTCACCATCGTGGTTGGCACAGTTGGTCCTGTTTCAGCAAAAAGACTAAAGAATACATTGACAGTGTCAACCGGGAGTGAAGTAAATGAATTTATAAACTCAGATTTGTGGAATTAGGTGTGCACAGTTGCCCACATATATTTGCAGACTAACAGACCATGTGTAAACACAGATGTATTCCAGGCTTCGGTTCATCTCACTTAAAAATTTTGGCTCATATCCTGTTCTCTTTTGGGGATTTAACTGTTTGAAAGTACTTTTTTATACAACTGAGTATCCAAATACCTGAGAAGTGAAATAGAATAATAACCACGAAACTTCAGCACCATAAACCATGTAGTTTAAGATTAACAGAAAGATATAGCTTCATAAGAAAAACTGTCAGGGGGGTTGTAAATTAGAAAGTAAAAAGGTTAAACTTAAAATTATGAAGCCTTTTGTCTCTGACGGTCATTTAATAAATATTTTAATATTGTGTATTTTATGCGGTTACTATTACTAAAGAACTCTTATGATGAACTTTCCAAATTAAAAGAATGTCTCCCACATAAGTAACCAGGGCTGTGTATGGAATCTTAGTGGACAATTTGGTACACACTCATGTTACCACTCTGTATTCTTTATTATTCTACCATATTTGCATTCATAAATATCTCACTGGAAATGTTCTTTTACAGGAAAAGGTATTGGAAGGGCTAACAACTTTCATTTACCTATTGCTTTCATGGGGCAAAAAAACCAAACCAAAACAAATTTCCTTGCTTTTGTGCAGTGCATTGCCTTTTAGTTTGCTCTTATTTAAATACGGAATTTCTTTATGCCTACTCTATTTGCATTTTAGTGGTAGACATCCCAAGGTGATAAATAGTGTCTAGGCTCTCCAGGGAAGTGGTCAGGCTCCCCAGGGCAGTGGTGATGGCACCAAGCCTGCCAGAGTTCAAAAAGTGTTTGGGCAATGCTCTCAGAGAGATGGTTTGATTTTTGGGTGGTCCTGTGTGAAGCCAGGAGTTGGACTTGATGATCCTTGTGGGTCCCTTCGAACTCAGGGTATTCTGAGTCTGTGTTTATTGCTATGAAAAAGTTGTAGAGGGACTACAACTTTGTATGTCAAAAACAACCTTTTTTTTTTTTTTCTTTCCAAAAAGAGGATTTTCTCTAAAGCTACAAGCTTTGACAGTGACAGTAAGTAACACTTACTAAAAATTGAATCCTTAGTCTAGAAACCCTTTCATTCTGCAGATGAGATTTTCATTATAATGGAAAAAAAAAAAAAACAACAACAATTTTTGCTTAACCCATGAGTCTATATTTGGGTACTTTGTCCATCTTCCTTATCCTGATAATTATCAGAACCCAAATTGCTGGAAACAGTTCCTCACTTCTCATCTATTCCAAAACTTAAAGAGTTGCTTAAAACTCACTATGAAGATAATAAAACTATCGGTGTTATAGATGAGTCAAGAACAAAAACCTGTGAGAAGGAATACAGACTGCTTCTGTGCTCAAGGTCCAACCTCTCCTCGAAGACATAACGTTTAGATATCTTAAAGCAATAAAAGCAGAAATAAGTTAAACAAAGAAATCCCAGCAACATTTTCCTCTCATCAACAATTCTCTTCCTCTAAAAAATACCAAATGTAAACAAATATGTGGCTCAATGTTAACCTCAGCAGGCCAAAGTGATTTATTCTGTGCCTTTTCATGTATAGTTGTGTTTTTAGTTGTGTTTGTATATTTCTTAATTTTCTGTCACCTCTGGCCTTGACAATTTATCTGTACATTGTGTAGCAGTGACAGATTCTCTTATCAGATGACTGCAGGATTTTACGTTATTACATCTCAGTGATTTGAGTTTTTTAATTTTGTAGATTAAATGACATCAAGTGAAAAATGGCAGAGTGAAGTGTAGGAGTAGTGAATATAGGCTTCCCTATACACTATACAGCAATATTGATAAATTCTGGGATTTTGCCTCTACCACCATTTTTCAGTTGTGTAACTCTGGCATTCATCAAGAAGAAACATAGAAAACACTACTTCTATAATGTTTACACAATACTAAATAACATACTTAACTATACGAAAATAGTCAAAATACTTGCAGTAAGTTTAATGAAAGGTTGTAAAACGTCCTTAATCCAGTTCTCACTCCTCCTGAAGGCTGAGATAAAAGTAAAGGGGCAGTTTTCAAGATTCAGTTTGTATGGCAACATATTTATAAACACTTATTTCAGAACAAAATAAATATATTTGAAAAAAAAATGTATTTTGTTTTTGTGTGCATCCTTTGGCAAAAAAAAACTGTTGCTCAATAGCCAGTAGCATAATCTTCTTAGACAAGTAAAGGAAGAAAGCATAGTGTCAAAGAATAATGAAAAATTATTCATTATTGTGAATAATTGGTGAATAATGTGGTAAGTAATCATACAGCTGATGTAATATTATCTCAAAGGGAATCTGGATAATGGGATCCACATTTCCTTACTACAAGTTTTCATGGGAAGTATTACTTGGTTATCTACCTAAAGTATCTTTCATTGCAGCTAGCTATTATAAGCAAGTTAATGTCTAGGCAATTGGTCTTTTGATTGGGAAGGTACGCTTATATCCCCTTCCACAGAGATGTGCAATTTACACAAAAACCTTAGAAAGAACAGTGAGTAACAATACTACACTAGTTGTCTTGAATCCAAACTTTTACAAGGTCCTGAAACATCAGAGCAGATATTGTAGAAGGGAAGGGAGGGAAGAAGGGAATCCTCAGTGAGAAAATATTGGGTGGGAAAGAGCAAAACTTTGGACTGTATGTAGCATTTGAAAGTTCAATTATGTTGCATCTGCATTTGCTTTGTACTAATTTCTGCAGGGAAATGCAGCAGTGTAGCATTGCCATTTGCAGTGCATGGCTTTCCATGAAGCAGTCAGTCCTGGAACGCTGTTTTGCAGCTACTCAGATTTAAGCAGATTGAGATCCTAATGCTGCGCTCAGGATCCTGTGCTAGATTAGTATCTCAGCTAGGTTTAGTGCTCAAGGACATCTTGGATTTCAGCTCTTCCCTGTAGCCTCTAAACAAAGATGACATTCATACTTGGGGAGTTCTGACATTCAGATTTATTGTGAAATTCTGATTGGAGATGACTATTTTTTAAAAAATAGTGACATCCACAAAAGTAATAAGAAAAGAGAATAATAGTGAAGCACTGTAATGGTTTAATTAATGTTAGGCTAACCTTAGGATGTCATAAATGTCATTTTCTGTTGGCTGTGTTCAGGCTGAGTTTGGGTTTTAGCCCACAGCTATGTGTGATTGGTGGGTGGGCAGAGCACTAAGCCTTTCTGCCGGAGGATCATACTGCAGTACTTCAGTGCCCCTTCTTCTCTTCCCCATACCCTGTGGCTCAATAGACATTCTATTTTCTTACTTTTCTACTCTTCCTGTTTCCCAGTGTACCTGATATAAGTACCTATGTTTAATTATAACATCTAGGTTAGCTGTTTTCTTACTTTCTTTCTTTCTTTTAGGTCTTACAGAGCTCTTTACATTCAGTACCTAATAATAATACTTAGCACTGTTACAGCATTTACAATTTTCACAGCACTATACAAACACTGCCTAATTTGCCCTATCTGTCTGCTATAATACACATGTTAAGAGAGTTGAAGTGGCAGTTCACATGAAAGCCTGGGTCCTCAGGGCCTTTCCTTATGCTTTGCCACTTGCCCTCAGAGACCTATGTTGACCACAACCCCAGACAAATCTAGTACTTCCTCTCTGTAAAAAATGCTAAGACAGAAAATTGAGACTGTGCGTAAGCAGTCTTATTTTCCCATCCTTATTCCACTGTTTTACATGCTCTACAATACTCTTTTTCTTCAGTCTCTATTTCTGATGTATTTTCCCACACGAAACCTAGAACTAATCCCTAGCATTGCTAGTTAGTACTACAGCAGTCAAACTAGCCCTAACGCAGATTAGTCCGTAAGGAGAGGATCAAACTGAGTTAATGCAAAAACCCATGCAATATTTATTCTGGTGCAGCATTGCCTATAAGACACAGGAGGATGACAAGGCATTCCTTATTCTCTAGATGAAGGCAAGCTGCCATAAAAAAAAACACAAATTTTGGGGTCGAAAAGGCACAATTTATGTAAATCATAACAGCTGCCTCCCTGAAATTAAACAAATGGATCTGGTCCAGCACTTGGTACTTAGTGGCCCTTTCTGGTTTGGGTGTACAGAAAGTTTTTCTTTGAACAACTGAGAACAATTCTTGCTTCACCTTGGGATTCTGGCAAGTTAGAATTGCAATTGCCTGTTTTTTCTCATTACATGCAGCTTAGGTCAGAAAGTATCTATGACAGTATCATTTGGGTTAATTCTTTCACATTTTCCAGTGCTGTTTTGTCATCTTGCTCATAAAAGCAAGGCTTCCCTGAAAACTACAGTAAAAGATAAAACCATATACATGGCATTTCACTCCCACTACTGCTAGGGACAGTACTAGACAGTCACATTGTATTTGCAGCTCTTATTCATATGTTCAGCTTGAAATTTCGTATTTGATTTTAAGATATTTTCGTGAAAGTGTTCACATCTTCACTTCCATCTTTGCTCAGTAAAATTATTTATTGTACTGTTATTGGAACAGGAATTTTTGGAATAGCACTGAAAGCCTGCCAGCTAACAAACAGTGAAACTTTAAGGTATTCAGTCCTTTTATTCTACATAATATGCTGAGGTAAATTTATGTAGACTTTTCTTACAAATTGCAGTAGTTTTCCAATTATTTTCTCCCAAACTAATGAGGTGATTGAGAATAAGGTTTGAATTTTTTTATGAGATGCTAAGAATGACTATAATTTTAGTAAAAAAATAAAATTAAATTAAAACCTTATTCTACCTTACCCTTTCTTAAGTAAGAAAGTGGAATAAAAAGACAAATGTTTGTAATATGACTGGAGAAAACTTGAAAATATTAACTCTAATACTTAAATGCCAGGTGCCTAAAGCTCTCCAGTCTTGCTGAAATTCATGGAAAGTAAGAGTATTCATCTTCCTGAAGAGGAGTGACCTTCTAGGGTTGGCTGGGGGGAGGGGGAGAAATCAGGTTGTTTGCTTTATTTTGGTCCATAGCATATCATGCTGTGATTTTTTTTCCCTGGAGAGAAGAGTAGGTTAGACCACTACCAAGATGAAAGCTCAGTAGGAACTTGAGGGCACAGAATAGTAGCTATTCCACATTCTGATTGGTAAATAATTTTTTAGTATACATTTAACATACGTTGCTAAATATGAATTAAAAAATAAAGAATATATATATATATTTTTCCCCTCTGTGGATATTCTGTTACTTATGCAGCTGATGTACTACCAGGAACTTGTTTTCTCTTTCATGAATAAGAATGCCATTTGGAACAAAAGCGATTGTAGATTTTTTCACTAATGAAACAGCACTGATGTATGTTTTGTTTTTAAATCCCTTTTTACAAGAACTTTTTCTTCTGCAGCCAAGCACTAGGAGACAGTGTGGTTTAGTGGATACAAGAGTGGACAGGTAAATTTTCTTCAGCCACTGGACTATGGTATTGTTTTGGGAAATAATGTTTTTTTTTTTCAGACATAATTTATCTTCCTCTCTATTGTGGATTGTTCTATCCTCTCTTGTTGGAAGTGTGGAGTGAGACTAAGATATGGAAATCATGACTTCCAAAGAAAGATTTATCTAACTCTTATTTTCCAAAGAAGATTAAGACAGGACACAGTAATAGCCTTGAGGGGTTGGCAAAAACAATATTGGAATTTCTGGTTTCTCTGCTTATGTATGAAATGCTTCTGTCATCTGACAGGGCTGGAAAACAAAATTAATATTTCATGGAAACACAACTAAGTCCAGCTCATTTTGTAGCACCGACCATTCCTGGAATCTGAGCCCCATCCACATCAAAGCAGCCTATCACATATCTGAAAGAGAGATAACAAACAGGTTTTCCTTTTCCTTTTACTGAGGCTAATGGCTGTCACTCCCTGCTACTGTACTCCCAGGATTATGGCAAAGACCTAGAATAAGATAAACCTCTCCATTCCAGGTGACTGTCTTAGCTCGTCTGAAGTTGGATCCCAAATGCCTTTTTTTTTTTTTTTCCCCACGGTGATGTTTCTGTATCAGATTGCATGTTATTATGCTCTTTATAGTCTTTAACAGTATTTGGTTTACTGTATCTTATACATGAGATCATTCTTGGAGTCCATTTGGACTATTACGCACCCACTACTGTTGATTTATAGGTTTCGGACAAAGGGACTAAGATTATATGTAAGGCTGACCTTATGACTTCCTTGAGCTGGTAGTCCTCAACTCATCTTGAAAAATCTGTTCACTGTCTCCTAGTAACAACTTGTTCTGAGCTCAGAAGATTTGCTGATTTCAGGATCTTCCTCCTAGCCCATTCTTTCCTGCCCCATAGGGAGAACTCCCCTATAGTCTTGAACCTAGGAAGGCTGCCAGCACTGTTTCCTTAACTACTTTTTTTTTTTTTTTTTTTTTTCTGGTTTCTTGCCCCTTGCACCCTGCTTTCTATTTCTATTGTCCATAATTAGAAATGCAGTTGGGAGCAGACACGAATTTGCTTCTACTCCCTGAGGCAGACCATTTCTAGGAAGCAGTGTGGATGTTTTTCTGTAGATATCAATAAAGACATAGATGAGGAGGGATGACTTGTGTCTAAGCCTGAGTAAGGGTGACTTCAAAGTCAGCCTTAAATGACACTGTAGACATATATTAAAATAACTTTAAGGAATATGTTACAGAGCATGAAAAGCTTAATATGTCTTGAAAACAACCTTCAAAAATGCAAGAACATAGGACAAAAAGAAGATAAGTCACAGAATCTAGGGCTCTGCTATTGCAGAAAACCTCATAAAAGTCCTTTTATTTGAAACTCTATCTTAAAATAAATTGGATTTTTTCAAATAATTGCTTAGGGTGTGTTATTTTTTTGCTTTCGGAACTGAATCGTGTGAATCATGAAATAGAAATATGTGGAAATATTATTAAAACTAACAGTAAAATTGCATTTGTTTAATATAAAAATATATATCCAACAAAGAAAAAAACATTGATTATTCCTATACAATCCTAAATAGTCATTAAAGTGCTGAACCTTTTAATAAAGAGCTAGATTATTTTTAGAGCAAACGCAAAGTAACAAAACCCCTTTAACAAATTATCCTTAGGAGATTGTTAGAGTTTTAATCGGTTTCTTGTACTTAAACTCATTTTCCCAGCATGATGTACACTATCTGTGGGAGCTTTTCATAAGAAATTCACACTATGATTACGGCACAAGCTATTTCAAGTAAAAACATTGTGAAATGTTACTATTGTTTGGGCAGTTGGAACTGAAATGATTGAGTGAAGGATGATAGTTATGCTGCAGGCTAATTACATGGCTAATGTCTTTGCTTTACATATCAATAGATGCTTCTAGAGATGAGCAATAACTGAGACTCCATTATCAGTCCAATACAATGCACTTAAATTAGCCACCATTTATGAATACTATTAAAATAAGAGCTGGCTAGTGCTTAGTGATGTTGCACTTGACATGTTTTTTGTTGTCAGTCTGTAGATACTGCATATGGCATACTAGGGAGTTTTGACATAGACAGAGAAGATGTTTTAAAAATATTTTGCTATTAACTACATATTGATTAAAATCACACTTTTTTTTCCATAAAGTATGAGATCACAGAAGGTCATCAAAACAATTGAAAAGAGGCATTAGAGCTGAATATTACCTTTGCAAATGCAGTAAACTAACTAGCAAAGTGTTACATCAGTGAGAGGTTTCATAGTCAGCCAAATGATGAAGTGCATTGGAACAATGCTAATGAGTGCTCTATTTCAATTTTTGACATGGAAGATCATCAGTTTACCAAATTTTCAGCTTTAAAGTCAAAATGCAAGAGATCATCCGAAGTCTTAAAGTGGTTGCCATAGGTTTTCATAGATACTTAAGGAGCTATTTTACTTGAGTGAAAGGCTTAACACAGATTTTATGTTAAGCAAGATATTGTCTCTTTGGCATTCCCACTGATTTCAGCGTGTGTGGGAAAAATGCACAGGAATGTCATACAGGCAGCACACGGATTAAAAAGAATTAGGTTTTGCTGACAATATGCCTCTTCTAAGTGGCAGCTTAACTATTTAAACACAAAGATTAAAAAGGTGGGATTAATTATTAATCCCTATTAATCACAAAGTTCTCATTAAACTGTCCCCATCCCCCCACTCCTCCCCACCTTCTCTGCACTTGGACAGCTCAGTGCTTATCATATGGGATACTTCTCATCTTTTGACAGTAATGTTGAAACCAATGGTGATATCCAGAACTGATTAATATCTGGTGACAGCAGGCTTTTTTTCATTTTACTTACACAACATCTAGTCTTCTGTAATCTAAAATTTATAGACCAAACTATCAATCTTCAATGCACATATAATTTTTGCTGTGCTATATAGCTTCAGAGGCTAGAAAAAAACGTAAATTGTACAGTCAAGTTTCAAAATGCTTTCAAAAGCAAATGCTCAGGAAAATATTATCTAATTAAATGGAACCTGTTTATAGCAAGTGCTGAAATTCATTAGATTTCTGCTTCCCTTAAAAGTAAACAAAAAGATGGTGGAAGTATCTATGATGTGTTTGAAGAAAAAGGCCAGTGTGTTTCCCTTGCTACCCAAGATACTAAGCAGAAAAAGGAGCAGGTAAGAAAAAACAACCAAAATAATTGCTCCATGGAATTACACAAAGCAAGAAAAGGTAAACAGGGTAAGAATAAGCAAATAATAGACAAGGATTGTGAACCTTTCCTTAAGGAAAGAAACTGAATGTTACATGCAAAGAATTGCTATATAAGTTCATAAATTATTGTTTCACTGAAATCTTCACTGAAGATTGGAGAAGCAGAGTGATAATTAAATTATCTTTGTAATATATATTGTGATCAATTCTTCCATTCTGTTTTTTTTTTTTTTTTTCCTTCACAGAAGGATAGACATGCTTCAAGGCCTCAGGGATGTTAAACATTTGCCGGTTAAATGTTTGCAGTTATGATCATCTTGTTTCACTTATGTGAGTTGATATTAATATCAACTGATTTCATTCTGTTTCTTCACATCAGTCATGTTTAAGAGATTGATTTTGTTTTTAATCAGCTTTGTGTCATAGATAGACATAGATAAATATGGCTTGTGCATGTAAGCTTACTTGCTGGCTGGGATGCCCTGAGCAGAGCAACTCCTCTTGAATACAAAACTGCAAGTATCAGTTACATCCTTTACATCATAGGTAAGTCTCAGTTAGCAGGTGAATGTGAATAACTTTGTGGTATAAAAGTCAATGTGGGAGTAAATGCAGAAATATTCCTTATCCATTTGCAGTTCTGTAGTCATAAAACTGCGTGAATAAGTCTTCACTGAGTTACTTTTTTTTTTCTGTTTTGCCTAAAAACCTATGCAAAGACAAAACTTCCTGTTTTTATTTTACTTGCTAAGAATGGAAGAGCAAATTTTTGAACCTCCTCTGATTACAGCCCTAGGAAAGGCTGCCCATACTTTTTTTAACTACCATTGAAGCAGAAGAGAAGTTTTCCAGTATGCTACCATGTTGGAAAAAATCTCAGTAATAGAACAGGAACACTTTTCTAGCTTACATATCCCAGGCAAAAAAAAAAAAAA
>VXAA01004871.1:923261-959749 GCA_013399115.1 Anseranas semipalmata
AGAGAGAGAGAAAAGAAAAAATGAAAGCATCACTCTGACAGAAATGGTTTTACAATTTATTCAATAGTAATTTATTCAGTAAAAACCACGACTGATTTACTGGAAGAGCTAAACAGTGGAGTAAAAGATCTTTCTTTGAGAAGATACTGTGATATCTCTCAAGACTGGTGTGCCTTCTCCATAGTTGTTAATGATTATTAGAATATCATCTTCCTAAATTACGAGGCATTACTCTTGTCAGTCTGGTAGCTGCAGCTTTGCTCTGGCAGTCCTCTCTGGTGGAAGGCTTTCATTCCTCTAGGTTAAACAAACCCAAGGCCTTCAACCTTTCTTCATATGTTAATTTCTCCAGCCCCTTAGTCATCCTGGTGGCCTCCCATTGGACATTCTGTAGGTTTTCAGTGTCTCTTATGAACTGTGGGGGACCAAAACTGGATATTTTATTTCTGGTGTGGCCAAACAAGTGCTGAACAGAGTGGGATTTTTGTTTCTCATTTAATTGCACAATGTTAGGAACCTTGTTCATCAGCTAAATCTATATATGCTGATTAGCTCTACTGTAAACACTTCTCGTGAGTAAATCTTGAAAGAGTTTACATATGTTATAAGAAGCATTATTACCACTTTACAGATGGGAATCTGAGGCATACAATGACGAAATTATATTTGAAAGGTCATCTCACATGTTGAGGCTGGGAAGAATCCAGGTATTACTTCTATCTAAAGTTGCACATAGAAAAGGTGTTAAACCGTGTAAAAAATCAACCAGTCGTCTGACTTATTTGTAAAGCAATTTATTTTTAAAACTATTTGACAAAGATAGTCACTGCAGAATAGCCTGAAATCACAAGCTGATCCTTTTGCTTCAGGTACAAGTTACTATATTATATGAGTTCCTATCATGTCAGATTTACTTTATCTTGTCACTGTACTTACAAAGTCAATATTTTAAAAATTTTAACATACAAAGTACCATCTTTCTCAGAACACCTTATTCTAATGTCTAAGAAATAAATTGTGACAATTTAACAGTTGCTGCTAGCCTTGCCTTTGTCTTAAGGATGTATATAGTGTGTTCCATAAGCTGCATTGATTCAAGATTAAATTCTGCTTTTATAACATAATGAGAGATGAGAGAGAGAGAGAGAGAGAGAGAGAGAGAGAGAGAGAGAGAGATCCACACACAGTACTTCATATGATTGACTGTGAAACTTTACTTTGAATTATCAATGTCAGTTTGGTGAATTACTTCACTTAAAATAGAAACAGGTCACATGGATTATAATAAGATTCTAAATGCTTTAGAGACAAGTACTGAATGGAGCTTCACCCTACAGAAATATGCTTGTCTAACAAGAAATAATTAGTTTCTGATTGACCAGAACTCAGGCTTCTGGACTGCAGTGTGATTCAGCACGTGAAAGTGAGCATGGAACATACCGAAAACCTCAGGCATAACTCTCCAGTATGTTTAATTCACTGTAACCTACTTTCATGGGTTGTAAGCCACATCCTATTGCTCCCTAAACTGACAAAATATAAACATCAAAAACAACGTTAGCAAAATTTCTGCCTTGCCTTTCCTCTCCCCATTGTACTATTCCCAGTGAAGTATAAATGATCTACATTGGTAATTTGGGTGAGTGGATGTAGTTTACTTTTTCAGAAGTCTTTTCCAAGGTCTGTGGTTTTTGGTTCCTCTTCATCCTCAGATGGGCAAGAGGCACAAAATTTCCTCTCAGCACCACCTTTAATCTGAAGCATGTTTTCTGATGTACACAATTTTAGTCATTGTTATTTTTGAGGAGATCTTGTTCTCACAAAAGAAGTTGCCATTATTAATGGAAAAACTATCATAACAGTGGGGAGAGACCATGACCATCATGTATAGCAGGCCAAATGACTACTTACTTTAGCAAGTGGAACAGAATTTAGATTAAGGAGAGAGGAATAACAACAGGAAATTACTTTTGAGGGTGATCAAATGTGAAGAAATACTCCAATTATTGAGAAGTATTGTCATTAAATATAAATTTGCCAGACACAGTAAGATGTATGTAATACTTCAGAAACGAAGTCAGCTTGCAACGGTTGAACCAAATAAATATATATTAGAATGTCTTTTCTATTAATTTAATTCAGATGAAAACTAAATAGTCATTAAAATGAACATTTAAAAAAAATCTCCATAGTTAAAGAAAATTTTATGTGAACAGACTACAGGCTTAGAAAGGTTGCTTTCAAAATATGGCAGTATTTTGTGCATTTCAAGTTTACTGCAACTGATTCCTGGAGGAAAACTTTTTTTTTTTTTTTTAAATTTCCCTTTCCCCAAAATAATCAGTTTGTTTCTGGGCATGAAGGACAGACAAAATACAGAGGGTAGGATGCCAGATGTGCCTTATTCAGCTGTTTTTATGGTACCTGTTATAGCCTTATTTATGCGGAGAATCCATCTTCTAAGCTGGTTAGGAATTGAAAGAAGTATTTTTTTTTTTTTTAAACAGATGTACTGGCATAATTGGTGTAGGTAGGAATAAACAAACTATTAAGCATGAAAAGATTTGGGGGCTCAAAAGCTTATCTCTGTCCACCTGACTTTAAAAGATGCCATCTCTTTCTTCAGAGCTTGTCTTGCATTCTGAAACCATCACAACCCCAGCAGTCCTAGGACTATGTTCTTTGTGTCTTCCCCCCTTGTTCAAATTATGGAGTCATTTCAGTGTGATTTCATGTGATTTCATATGATTACTTACTGATTACAGAATTCATGTGATAAACCCTGTCAAGCACGCCCTGCCCCCCCCCCCCCATTCTTTTTTCTTTCATGGGAAACTTCATTGAATGACTACCTTATTTTAATCAAAGTGATCTTCCATCTCACAGAAGCAGTGCCTTCATTCCCACATCTCCACTGCTGTCTCTCAAGGCCACATTTGTTAACATCCTATGTACTTTCTGTACCCTTCAGAGCTGAGTCAGGACTCTACTAACCTATTTGCAGTGTAATATTAGAAGAACTAGATTGCTTTAGGAGGCCATAGGCTTTCCACCATGTGGAGAGAGATCCCAACAATTGTCCTAGGGCAAGGCTGCAGCAGACACCTTTAGCTTAAATGGAGTGTGATCACTTGCATTGTGAAAGTATTATCTCAAATCTCTACAATCTCTTTAGAAATATTTAAAAATA
This sequence comes from Anseranas semipalmata, assembly GCA_013399115.1. Taxonomy (NCBI): domain Eukaryota; kingdom Metazoa; phylum Chordata; class Aves; order Anseriformes; family Anseranatidae; genus Anseranas; species Anseranas semipalmata. The sequence goes on from VXAA01004871.1 coordinate 926,452, forward strand.
CTTTGAACACAAGCATCACATATGTGTCCAGTGCCAGCTGTTATTAGGATTCTGTTATGATAAGAATCATATCAATAAATAATGACTTTCTTGATTCATAGTTACAAGCTCTGGTCCCAGGTATGATGCTGGAGCTTACTAGATCCTGGGAAGCAAATTGCCCTTTCTTAGAATCTTGGAGTCATAGAATGGTTTGAGTTGGAAGGGACCTTAAAGATCATCTAGTCCAACCCCTAAATGTCTGCAGGTCGACCCTGATGGGACTCGAACACACAATCCCAAGTTTAGGATTCAGGGGAAGTCCTAAGTCTCTGATACACTGTCTTTTTGCTGCCAGAGGCTGCTCTAAAGTCAGCGTGACCTCCTCAGGCATCACATTTACCAATAATCTCAGGCTTTAGCCCAAGAGTCAGGCTTGGTGAACTCAGGGAGTTGGTGCAGCTACAAGTGCAGGTGCTTCCTCTGAAGAAGTGACATTAAGTAGATGAAAGAAGGACCAAGGAGACAGGTTTTGTGTAGGCAGGTTGCAAAATGACAACATCACTGACATAATGGTCTAAAGGTATTACTTTCTTCATTAAAAAAAAAAAAAAAAATCATTCCAATGCCATCTTCAAAAAGAAATATGGAGGTTAAAGAAAAAGAATCAGTGTTTTCATTTTGCTGCTATAGGGATATATGCAACAAACTCTGTTTTGCTAGAAAGCCCATTTTATATTTTGTATTATGTTATGTCTGTTATAAAGAAAGAACTGTTGTGTGTGGCTTTTCCATACTCAAAACAGGAATATAACCCTATAATCTGTAGTCATATTTCTATACTCTAAAAATTTACTAAGAATCTCTTCTACACGAATATCTTTAGACTAGATGAAATTGTAGTATAATTATTGATTACTCTATTTACAGCTATTTATATTATACTGTCTTTCAGCCTGAAAAAAATTCCATGAGTTTCAAGGGATTTAGGTCTTCAAGGATGTCAACTGTGACTGAAACTTAAAAAGATATTGATCTGTCTTTAATTGCTCTACTGTTGGGCTTTAATGTATGAGTACCAGAGGGCTGGACGCTAATTACAGACATTTCTTTCCTTATATATGTTATGCAAAGCACTTGATATTTTTATTTTTATTTTGCCCAGTAATGCAGAAAAGATCTTCACAAAACAGTGTAAAAGACTAGCTCACAGGAAAAAGGGAGGATGTAATACTTTACACATTACTTGTCAGTATTCATAATTTGTTCCTTGCCCAGTAGTGTGCTCAGCAATTAAGTAAATTGTTTCCCAAATTTTTAGGAATAGCAATATTTTATGCTAAGGAATTGCACTTCATCCGGTATTGCAGAGTACTTTATGGAAGTGGGTAACTTATTCCCTTTTTACAGATGGTGTATTTCAAGCAAAGGGTTCTGTTTACTCAAGGTTACACAGGTAATGAGTGGTAAATTAGGAAGCATGTCTCTTGATTCCCACTTACCTACTGTTTTCACAAGAGAAAGATGTCTTCTTAAAATTATGTGTACAGTAACATGTGATGACCTACTTTTAAGGTATACTATAACTTCAAAGCCCTTACAAAATGATGAGAGCACTTAAAAGGCATTTCCGTGATTCTTTTTTTTTTTTGAGTGACTTTGCTAACATTTCCTGGAAAGTGAGATGGATTTCTGTATCTTGTATTTTTGTGCACAGGGAGAGGACTTTATATTATAATGTTACTAATTTTTTCCTTGATAAAAACATTTCTGCTTATTGTTATAATAAATTGTAAAAAACAAACAAACAAACAAACAAACAAACAAAAAAAAAACAAAAAACCCTAACTATATTCAGTCCGAGTGTCTTCAATTGCAGAGTACATTCTTTAGTGGCTTTGCTGCAGTGTTCATGTATATATGCAGCAGTGTATAAAAACAAACAGATTACATTTATAGTAATCTGTGTGGCATGAAAGGATTATATAAGAGGAATGATACTGCTATAATGAAAAACATAACTCCTGAACACTTAAAATGTTCCTCTGTTTAATGTCTGAAATGATGTGCATGTGTAAAATTAATAATCACTTGAATTTTGAACAATGAAAATACAGGGAAAATTACAACATAGTGATGGAAAACTATGCAAGTGAAAGTATCATCTGGAAGAATAATAGCTTTATTTGACAGTGTTTTGACATCATTGATATACTGTTGTCACTGGAGACCTTCCTTTCTATGTTTGTGATATACTATTTCAATCCATATTATCCCAATAGAATCACAAACATTGAAAAGATCTGATGTGTGATAGTCTCACTAATGTGTGAGTTGACATGTTTATCGTTCTTTCATATCTGGGATTTGTGAGAATACTGTTTAAATAGTATTTGCCAATACTAATAAAGGATGCACAGTTGACAAAGGGGATACAGGTGTTTTGGAAGTGATTAGCATGTAAAGAAGCAAGGTGGATTATCTACTCCATTTTGTACAAAGTGAAGAAAAACAAGTGCAGGATTAACTATACCTACAGCAGTTCCTGTGTTAAGCTAATGACAAGTTTATCATCATCATTTAAGAGACCAGCAATATAAGACTTCTTGTAACCTAACTTCAAGGTTTCTGTTTTGAGAAATGCACATAATAGTTATAATTGTCCATAATTTTTATAGAGCTGTATATATATATATATATATATTTTTTTTTTTTTCCCAGAAGATAGGAAATCATCAGAATAAGCAGGTGTGGGGAAAAGAGAAGCAGGGGACATTCCTTGGGAAAAGGTAAAAATCTGTTGTCACTGCAACTGTCAAACAAAAGGACTTCCATGGCCAGGACATCTACTTCTGGGCAAGGCTACGGCTTCAAAGTTGTGTTATTTGGTGGTATGCAATTCAGATGCTCCTGAGTGATAACAAGTAGGGGAAGGCATCCTCCTTTTCTGTCTTCTTGTGCCACTTCCATTTTTCTTTGGGGTGTTGGCTCTGTGGAGCACAATTTCCTAGTCATGGTAGACAGACTGAGGCAGGATGTAACAGCCTCATCAGGCTTCAAACTGCTTGTTGAGATTTCTCAGATCATAAAGTCAGCATTTTTACAGGTCTAGGCCTGGGAACAGTGTAGTGCAGAAGACCCTTATAGAAATATGAACTAAGCAGGAGGGAAACTGCCAAGACCAGGTCAGCTGCCATTCAGGTGCCATGTTAAAAAGCAATGAGAAGTAGGAGATTCTACACAGTTCAGTGTAGAATAGCCCCCTGAAGAAAGACTATTAGTCTTTTTCTAATCTCTTCTGCTGTCATCTGTAATCTCATCTCAGGAGCCCAAAGACACGGTGATGTGAGAAAACAGTAAGGAAAGAAGAAGTGCTCCTTCTTTCCTACAAAGCCTAATGAGTAAGTTCTCTTCAAGTTTATTATACAACATTGGTTGAATGAGAGAAAACATGGGTCTGAGTTTGAGAAGAGCACACTGATATGAATTTCCATATGCAGTGATAAAATTTGCAGGAGTTTCTTTCTTGCAACAAATGTGTATCTCTAGTTCATAAAGAAATAGTCTTCTCCTTAAAGCTGCTGTGTCTTGGCTTTATTTTAGATACTTTTCTCCATTCCTGCCAAATACTTGTTTGGCTTACCAGTATGGATTAAAGGTATCAGTATATATATCAGTATATATAGATGAGCAAGAAGATTTGGTTTGCTATCTACATATTGTCTCTGGAAAATGGGCTTCATTTCTTCATTTAGTTCACTAGTTACTATGTTTCTGGTAAATATTTCAATCCTAGGCATAAAGCAGCAGATGGGAATAAAAATTGTGGGTGCCAGGATGTGTGGGAGAGGAAAGGGCTGTTAAATTATGAAAGGGAATGCAGTATTCAAAGAGAATAGTCTTTGTGGGGAGAGAGGTGGACAGGACAAAATCAAGGCCAGGAGTTAGAATGCATAATGTGAGGAAAGAAAGAGAGAAAAAAAGTGCAAAGAATGAGGAAACAGCAGATTCTAAAAATCAATTAGATGAAAAAGTTCACTGTAGTGCTTTGGAGGAAAGAGGAAGCACAGCACAGATGCGAAAGCTAACAGTGGGTGGAGAGCTGTGCTAATGCTCCTAATCTGCTTCTCGTGTCCTTTTTTGTTATCAGTGAGCTTGTATCTTTGACGCCGTACCATGGAGACATAAGTAATTTTTTTTTTCTTCAGAGGCTGAGCCTCAAAGGTTATTATGGGTTGGGTTATTAATCCAGCATTCACAGTAAAACAGGTTTCTGCAACTTCGCTTCTCAGATGGTTAGAAATAGTCATCTAATTCTCAGCCTAAATTTATACATGGCTGTTTTCTACCTATTCTTGCAATGAGATTTTTTTTTCAGAACAAACACTTTCTTGCCTTTATTGATTCTCAATTTTTCTCATATATTTATATATACAGATTTTAATTCTTCTGAACCTCCATTTCGCATGACTAAGCAGGCCCCGCTGAGCCCCGTGCGAGAGCCGTGAATCCTGTCCATGGTGCTGAAACGACGCCGTTTCGTAGCGGCTCCGTAAGCGCTCTCTTAGTGGCAACGAGAGCGTGTTCAGTGCAGCATCTTCCTTATCCGCTGCCTTTAACATGCCCTGTCCCTTGGTAAAGCTCTTCCTCTTGACAGTTCCTGACATCCTATACACAATAGAAATAAAACAGGAGCTGACAGTTTGCAACATTATAAATAAATACATCATACTGTGAGTGATACAAGAATGTTATATTCCTTTAAATTGTAGAAGATGAGGCTTTTAGAGCATGTTACCACTGGCATTTTTTTTATGTTTTTTTTTTTTTTTAAATTTATTTATTTATTTTACCCTGTAACAGGGGGCTTAGACTGGAGGCTAGGGAAAGTTAAATAAATTTCTCAGGCTCTAATGACATCTATTTCTTTAAAACAATGTTGAATTGGAACTGGCGACCTTGTCATTGCAGGCATCACAAAACTTACTTTACAGTTTTCTCTAATAGCATTAGTAAGGAATTTGTTGTGAAGGATGGCAAAAAATTGCAGCCATCAGTGTGTTACTTTAAATGTATATTTTTTTCATGTCCAGTCTAATGAAGATAATTCCAACACTCAAGAACCATTTAAATGATGATAAGCAAAATAGTATCTGATAATACACCTTTCTATTAATTGACATCAGTACAGTTAAATCATATGAAAAAAGTATCAAACAGAATTACCTATGCAGAATAATTTTAGTTTGCAATCTCCAAATTTCTCTCTGTCTTTTTTTTAATGACAACCTCTTATTCTTCTCAGAGTATTACTGCAAGCTACTTTAAGCACCCTATCATTAATCCTGAAATATGTATATATCTTCCTGCATTGTTAGTCAGATGAATGTGCTGTAGCTCTTATGATCACCTGAAGAAAATTACAACTTTGAGAGAAATATTGATATTGTAAATTTGCAAAATATAATATGATCTCAGGTGCAAATATATAATTGTCTCCTATTATAGATGAAAAGGATTTGATTTTCAAAAAATACCTCAGGGAACTGGGGAACAAATGGTCGGTAAGTTTGGATTTGAATTTATGCACCTAATTTGTGTAGTCTTTGAAATCCCTCCAACCGTTAGGTGTCTGAAGTCTGGCAGGTACCTGGGATTTTGCCAGGGAGGCTTTTTCTGTGCCTTCATTTCAGTGCACACCCAGAGCTGCCTAAGTCATGAGCAAAGATGTTCAGCCCTGTCTACACTAAGTGCAATCCTTATTCTGAAAATAAGCACTCTTTCAGTGGTTCTTTCAATCAATTTTAAATGGAGGCATATATCTTCTCTGAGCTCTAGCTCATAGCTAAATGATCCTAGAGGAAAGCATGTCCTTTCGGTATTCTTTGTGTTTCAGCATTCCTGGTTTCTCTAGCCTCCCCAATCAGTGACTCCCTGCTGAGGATTGCTGGAGCATGTAGCCTTTTCCAGACTTTTTGGGGGAGCTGTTTTCCACTTGAGGTGCACATGCCTGCTCCTTAGGTATGGCACAGCACCAAAATCCCTTGGTAGTTCCAAACTTTAACTGCTGTTTGATTTTCGGGAGAAATCGTGTGCCCAACTTTTCTAGGTGTCTTCCAGTATTTCAGGCATTACAACAGAGGCTCCTAGACAATGGTTGCACATAGTAGTGCTTTATATTTGTAGCTGCTAAACTGAATTAGAAAAAAAGAACATGTAATTATATTCAGTAGTCTCCAAATATCCATTTTCCATGTGGACAGGTTCTAAAATTGCTCTGTGACTCACTATTTTTTTGTAAATTACTTTTCCTATTCTCAATCTCTCCTGGAAATAATAAACAAAACTTGTACCTGAAAATTATCCTTGTTACTTCAAAAAATCCCTAAGCATGTACCTGTGACCTAAGTAAATACTCTGATACTTATTCTACTATATGTTTCCATATTACAAGATGTAGTGATGCTACTTTTACTAATTTGATAAAGAGAACTAGTAATTTGGTGGGAAAAGAAAGGAAATGTATTGCAGTTTTAGCTTTTCTTTCCTTTGTGATGTACTAGATCTGTCCAACTCTAGCAGGTTTTATACTTTTTACTGAGGCAAATCCTGCAATCCTCATTCTTTCTTTCCTCAGTACAACCTCCTTTTAACTTCAATGTGATAATAAGGCTTATGCTGCTTTGTAAAATACTTTGAGATCTATGGTGAAAAAGATTTAAATATTATTGAAAGGGAAACTTGATTGACTTCAAATTAAATAAGGAATTTCAGGATCCAGTTTATGGAGATTGCTCATTTTTCATCATGTGTGCCTTTATGCATTCATAAACTCTTCATACTTTTGCTACATGTGTGGTGAACTAGTCTGCCTTCAAGCAGAAGTGTGTAGGAGTGATAGTTGTGCCTGGCCTTGGAGCAGGGGCTATCCTTCTGCTCTTGTACACAATCTGGCACTTAAAGGATACTTTTGCTTACAGAATTACTTGTTTAAATAAATTACTTTGACATGTGGCTGAAGCATTACAAGGAAAATACAGTTTCTTTATTTCATCTTAAGTAAAACCTGCCTTGAATAACGGTAAGTTCTATTTGCTAGGGCCAGCTAGGTCAAAACTTTAGAGAAGCCCAGCAAGGCAGGCTACAAGTAATTTTCAGTTTATAAACTTAGTCAAATTCATGAAACACAAATCATAGAATCATAGAATGGTTTGGGTTGGAAGGGACCTTAAAGATCATCTAATTCGAACGCCCTGCCAAATAACGTAGTTTATACAAATAATAAACAATTTCATAAAAATACAGGCATATACTTTGAGAGAAAATGATAGATGAAATGGAAATACAGATGGAAAAGGTATAATCATATCAGTTTCCTATTGATTTTATTGAATTAGTCATAACTACCACTTAAACATTTTTTAATCTACTAAAAATGCTTTTATAGTGTAGAAATTTCATTTTGTGAGTTTGAGAGTTTGATATAATGCAATCAAAACATTTAGGCTAACATCTTCCTACTAGCAAATTTCATCCACATAGTATTATGTAATTCTTTTTGATTAAAGGTAATATTTCTAATGTAGCTCTCTAGTTATGTATAAGTAACTTGACAGAAAAATATCAGAGTTATGTAATAACACAGTATCAATTGTTTACCAGTGTTCTGGGACTAGAAAATAAACCTGTGAAAGAATATGTTAAATTTAAGTGATCATTGGAATATATCTTGACACAAAGAGGATCTTCTGCCATGTCTTCTGATGTTCATTGACATAAAGTAAAACCAGTGTGGCACTGAAACAACTGATATGAGTTGTTTATGCTCCTCTCTCTCTCTCTTTCTTTCTCTCTCTGTAAAATCTGTAAGGAAGAGGTAACTAGGGGATTAGGGCCACCCATTCTGGATCATGCCTTACATGAAACATCACACTGTCAGCAATTTGGGAGAGGAGGAGGAGGAGGGTGGGTGTATGGGTAGGGAAGGAGAGTAGGTGTGTGGAGATGTGTGTGTAATTCAGATATGAGTGGAGTAGCCAAGGAATGCTGCTGTAACAGGGAAGAAAAGGATGCATCAGTTACACAGTGATGTGTAACTTCTATGTCCAAAACCTGTTTTCTCTGGCATTGTTGAGAGAATTTTCTCATGTAGGCTAAGGCAATATCATTTCTTTTATGTCTGTTATGATACTGACACTGCACTGTCAGCTACTTACAGCCATTTCAGATTGAATGAACTTAAAATGAATAATTGGCTTCTTCTGAAAACAGTTGAAAATGGTTAGATTCACTGTTGCTTTAATGTCAGAATAGCTAAATTTAGTAAGTGATCAGACAATAGATTGCACTGGGTTACATGGAACAAGGCTGGAAGGCACTTGAAAATCTATTTCCATCCATCCACCTGTTGGTAGAACCTTCTGTTTCTACTCTGTAGCACAACCACCTTAGGGATGATGGTCTGAAGAGCTCGGCTTTGTGGTAGAATAATTTGTGCAAATGTACATTTGAAAATTTCTAAACACTTAATGTGTTTAACATTTCAAACTGTATGCTTGCAATCTTTGTGGAAGCTGCAATTCAAGCTATATTGGATTCCTGTATGCTTATTTGCAAGAATTTGATTAAGGATTGCTGGAACGTCTAAACTGCAGGCCAGTAAATTATATAAGACACTTTATTTCTGTCTGTCACTCTATCTATCACAGATACAGTCAACTCGGTCAGAATTCCTGCTCTATGTATTGACAGAGGAGGATGCTGCGGTTTTGACTACTACAGCAGATCGCCGTGTACTGACTTTCAAAGCTATTGTGTCCCAGTTGTGGCTTTCATGTAGGGAGAAGCATCTGGTTTCTTAAAATGTTCTGGACCCAGCAGCTGTGTAATGACACTTTGGAGGTCAGATAAAAGTATCAGAGATCTTTCCTCTTTCTTGTTTCTTGTTTCTTGTTTGTTTGTTTGTTTGTTTGTTTTTTATATATATATCTTCTTCAAATAAAACAAGAGGTGTGAGATGTCAGTATTTAATGAAAAAGAAAGAACTCTCAGTCAGTGTTGTTAAGGAGCAACACTTTGTAAAAGGAAAAATATGAAAATAGTTTCATGGGGTAAAAGCCCTCTTTTGTAGGTTTGCAGGATGTGGTGATGGGGAGAGCTTTGCATGGAGGTACTTAACATTTGCACAACAGGAAGATCTGTTCTGTGAAGTCTCTATACATGTCTTTAGCTGCTTGAGAGCAAAATAGGAAAGAGAGAATCTGAAGTACCTATGATAGGTACTGGAAGAAGTTGCATCTTTGTGTGAGCAGGAACAGAGGCAAAGATATTGTTGCAGAACTAAGGCTAATTTAACTTCCTAAGCGCTGTTCTACATTGTGTTCAGAATACTTCCCCTTATCTTTAATTAATACATATTTAAATACTATGTTTAAATATTTAAATACTATATTTAAATTTAAATAATTAAGATGTTTGACTAAATTTAAATTTAAATATTTAATATATTTAAATAATATCTTTATTTGTTCAAACTACCTTTTTATCTCAAATTTTAGGGAGTCTATTTAGCCCTCAAGAAACAGTTTTTCTGTTTCTCAAAGTCTTCCATTTGAAATGAATGCAAACAGAAAGTCATCCTGCAATGAGAGAAGGTTTACCTTCATGTACCCAAAGCAGCATGTACTTTGTGCTCAAATAGAATATTTACATCACAAAACAGGTAGCTGAGTGTACAAATGAGCACTTACCTGGCACCTGATTAGCTGCTGTGCTGAATTCATGGGGATTGAGGTTTTAGGAGGTCAGTACATACTAACTAAATACAACTTTAAAAAGTCTCTTTAGTGTTTCAACTTAGGAGATGCAGAACAGTTGTAGGGCTAATGTACAATACAGGCTTTACATGTAAAGCCACATAAACTCTGTTCCAAAGCTAGTTTAATTTGGTAGGAGTCTTTCTATTGACTTGGATGGACTTTGGATTGAGCTCAAAATGAATATTTTTGCTTAAGTAAACAAGAAACATATGGTAGACAGCTGATTCTCTTTCTGTTGTTTGTTCAGTTAACAGCTTCTTTAGAATCACTACATTTATTATTGGAGTATATAGATTAGGGATCAAATTAAATAATTTTCAAATTGCCTACCCAAATTTATTGGATTCTTGGAGGCAAACTGAGTAAATTAATCCCTGAGATTGGTGACTAAAATATCTTCATTCAGAATATTCATCCTTTGACATCAAGGCTTCTTTCCAGAGACTAGGGCATTTTTTTCTTCATTAGTAAACTCAGCTACTGAATCACTAGAGGCATTTAAAAAGAACTTTTTAAAATTCAAAAATCTAAATGCATATTATGTGTTATTTAGCAAATATTTACTTAGCTCCTACCAGCACAATTCCTTTTTTTTCATGGAGTTTGCTGCAGGTGTAATAAATCTTTTTTTCTTGTATCTACAAAACATTGAAGACTTTTCTCCATGAAGAATGCTTATTTCTGATTCTTTTCTTGCCTATGGCTGCTATAACAATATGGCATTGGTTGCTGATTGTCTTCTTCTAAAATACATTCTCATTTGCTCAAATATTTCCATGCCTACCAGCATATTTAATCACACAACATGTCTCCAGTGATAGTGGCTGTAGGCTAGTGCATACTGCAGGGTGACCGCATGTTTTACTAGGTGGATATTTTTCTACATGGAGAAGACGGCAGCTGTTATCTTCCTTCAACCTGTTATGGCGTATTAACTATGCCAGCAGTAAACTGAGGCCCACTCTTAACCATTTTTATTCTTTGTTTTTCCCCATTTTGCATTTATGCAGTTCGGAGATTTTTGTTTTGTTTCTAGAACTGCTTCATATCTCAGTCAGCTTTGCTTTCTTTTCTTCTCTGTTGATGTTTTTCATCTATTTTTTCCCCATCATTTCTCTTTATTCTCCATTTCATTTCAGATCCTCAATGCTATTCAGAATGGTGCCGTACCTTTTGTCTGCCTGTGTGTGTCATTCCCGCTAAACCTTTTGCCTATTTAACTTCTGCATCTTCAGTTTTTCTTGTCAGACTCCGTCCTTTCTTGTCCTAATATTTCTGTCTTCCTCCCTCCTCTCTTCCAGGACACATTGTGTTTCCGGCTGTGTATTTCATAGTGCATGTATAGACAGCAGACCTCTGCTTGCCTCAGCTTGCAGCACCACGAAACTAGCCTTTTGTGATCAGTTCAGAGAATCAAAGGCTCTTTGTTGTATTGTGGGGTGTGGAGGAGGGTGAGGGGGAAGTTTTGTGCAAATTCCATTAAACACACCCCTCACTGTCTTCCACATCATTGCTGTTTATCATATTGCTGATACATGGATGGAAGCATTCTCTTTTTATGTTAAGCCTGGGCTATGCAAAGACATTGGAAGGCAATAGATACACCTCTGAAGCTTATGGAAAGAGCAAGGTATTTTTACAAGTTTGAGACATTCTCACTGTTAAATAAACCAGGATGGTGATGAGAATGAATAGAATGAAAGAGGATATAGCACTTGCACATTTTGGTAAGGAAAAAGATAACACAGAAATTCTGTGTTGCAAGTTAATGAGGTAAAATGTGTATAGTTGTAACACCTGAGGCCACAGTTGGCATTGGACAGCAAGGGACGTTACCGTGCGATGCATAGATTTACCAAACTATGGAAAGACTTTGCTCTGTCTCTGCCTTGTCAAAAGCATCTGTGACATATGTCTACATAAAGAGGTTTTAGACAGGAATAATGCACAGGAGGTTGGGGAAAACTGTGCCAAATAGTAAAGCATTTATCTACTTACTTACAGTTTGTTTTTATCCTTCACTATGGCTTCAGTGTTGATGTTTATGTCAGCAGCATGATTTGAGTTGATATTGCTTCAGTCCAAGACAAGATAGGGGCCTAGACTGACAGAAGAAACATAAATGCATGTAAATTGAGTATATGATTTTCAGTTTGTCTGTAAATATGTTAATGGTAGAATTCAGCAAATACATTGTGCCTAAAAATGAAGATACCTACGCTTAGATTCCTCCCTGCAGCCACAGTTCATATTTGCATCTGCAAAGTGTACACCCTTGGCTTGGACCTGTAATTATTTTTTTTTTCCTGATGCATCTCAGAGTTAAAATGTAAGTGCTAATTGAAATACTTACACTGCTTTGTTTTCCTGTTGGTGTGACTGTAAATTACACCCACTTAAAGAGGAGTTGGGCTTTGACTTTTGAGAATCTGGCAGCATAAATTTTTTAAGGATGTATGTTTTGCCTTTCACTAACAAAGGCAAGTTATAAAATTTAGAAAGATAGATAATGTGAAGAGATGTGGGGGGTTTATATTTCTTCCCCTCCCATACATATTGACTTAGTGCAGTTACAAACACTTTGTTTAAAACCTTGAAAATAACTCATCAGTATCTATCATAGGAGGTGAAAAAAAGACAGAGGCAAAGTGCTCATCAGCCACGTAGAAGTCAAAACAAAACTGTCCAGAAAAATGAGGCAGCTCATACAGCTCATCAACAAGCTTGACCCCTGGGCAGCCTGAGAGGCAAGTTCAGCAAGAGCTCGTGTAGATGCAGCAAACAGGCTGCAAGAGATGTGATGGGAGTCTCGGGGGACACCTCTGCCATGGCTCCTACAAGGTATGTGCTAGAGTATGGGTCCTGCATCTGCCAATTGCGCTGTCTAAGGTTACGTGGACACTGGGCTTTGGTCTTAAGGCAATTATAAAAAGAAGGTAAAACCACCAGTTTCCATAACAATCCATACAAACTGCTGAGTTAACTTTATAATGATAAACTGATAAACTCCATTTTGTCCATAATTAGTTTCACTGATACTGGTACGCAGTGTCCCCAGCAGGATTTCTGTGCAGGCTAGGCTTGACTGTAATTATATAGTGAATTAAAAAAGGTTGGTGAGTTGGCAAATACTACAGCAGAGTAAACCTTATGTTTACATCATCATCAATTTTATTTGGTCATTTCAACATTTTTTTTTTATTCTGCCAGAGGGGTTTGGGTCCGAATTTCAAGCTATACATCTGTTAACAACACAGCAAAAATATATGTATAAATCTTGGGTTTGTAAAAATGTGTATACACTGTATCAGTTTCTAACATATTTGTAAAGCTTTAAGTCTGTGTTTGAATGAGACAATGGGAGTTTACCAGCAAGTGTCATCATCTTGTCACCTTCTATACATCTCCATCTCTCTATATTCCTCTGTTGTCTTGCATATGGTAAACCATCTATGGCAGGAGCTATGTTTTTGTTCTATGCTTATACAGCATCTAGTGCATAGCACTTGGCACAATGGAATCCTGGCCAATGACAAAAGTTATGAAGTTTTATGATGATAAAGCAAGTATTATTGTCAACTTCATATCTGTTAGAAAGTTTAGTTATGTAAATAACTAGTTTGCCCACGAGTTTTATCAAATATTTTACGTTGTTAAATTATTTATGATAAACTCATGTCTTACTGCTCAGCATAAATTTAAAAAATAATTTTAACAAGGAAAGAAAATATTTATAAAGGAAAACTAGAGGCAGATATAAAAGTGATAAGTTAATGAAAATAGCCTGGTGGTGGCAAAAGTCCAGATGGGAATTATCTCTAATCTGAGGTCATTTGATGTTGCAAGGATGATGTTGCATTTGTATATATTATGTGCTGGATTTGCCCATCTTTGTGAGCCATGGGAATAGTGGAGGACACAGGCATTCTGAAAAGATTTTGAGGGAAAATTACCTTGAAGTACAATAGCCGCGAGGAACAGGTATACAGCAGTGCTGCTGGGAGGTGCTAATACCATTTCAAGTTTCGCTGGGGACTGGAAGAGCAAGGGGGAAGAAAATAGGAGCATTTAGGATGTAATAATAATGAATAACCTTTAAAGAATTGCTAGAAGATAGAGGTAGCAAGAGTACACAGAAGACTCCATGGCCCCGAAGCAAGAGGCCATTCATAGCAAGGTGTGCCATTTTTGACTGCAGAGAGCTGTAGCCATGCCTTGGGGAGAGGTCCCTCATGGGACAGGAAAAGGTTGTAATAAGTTCTTTCTATACTGTAAATATCATATGTCAACTCCATATTGGATCTATCCTTTGCTAGTTTATGTAGACCAAAATGTCAGCAACATACTTCCACTCAGTTTTATGTCACTTTCACAAAAGCAGCTATTCTTGATAGCTACATCGGTAAGAAAAACTGGATTATATGTGCTTTGCTAAAAATGATCCAGAATATTCCAGGCCCTAGCCCTGGAATATATCTTTTAATGCAAATATAATTTTATTTAGACATTATAGAAAATACTTGGAACTTTGTATTTTACCAAAAAGATTTATGATGCAAATTGTATATTAATTTTTGTATTGTAGTATATTGGGAATTAATATTTCTTCCTACTGGACTGGAGAAAACAAAAAAGAGGTATTGACCAAGCAGAAAACAGGTAAATTATTTGCAAAAATTGTGAGGAATTGTCAATCATTTTGATTCCAAAGGGTGTTGTCCGAAAGGCAGGGTCATCTTTAGTCTTTGTAAAAGTACCCAGAGCCTTTTTTATAGTACCACCAGCTTTTCCAGACAGTCTTTCTCCTGGGACATGGAAAACTTCAGAGAACTGATGCCCACATGGCATCATTTTCATATGCCTTGCAAATCTGTCTGGAGCCTCATGAACTAGCCTATTTGTTTTCATAGAATCATCATAGAATGGCTTGGGTTGGAAGGGACCTTAAAGATCGTCTGGTTCCAACCCCCCTGCCGTAGGCAGGGATGCCACCCACTAGATCAGGTTGGCCAGGGCCCCATCCAGCCTGGCCTAGAACACCTTCAGGGATGGGGCATCCACAACGTTTTTTGTGTGCTTGTTGTTCTGTCCCCTCTACTCTGATTGTTTTCACATCTACAGACAAACACATGCAAAAACATTCAGTGACCAAATACTCAATTACTTATGGTAGCAAACACCAAGAAGAAATTGGATAATATACTAGATGTTTTTATATTTCAATTATGAAACTAAAGTTAAAGATGGCAAACAGGTGAAAAAGTCTCAGAGTTGGTATACAGGGTCTTTGTGGATCTCCTAGGTTTTTGCCAAATGCAAACATCAAGACTGCATTGCTAAAAAGTGATGATTCCATCAAGTTCCTCAATATATCTAACATATATTCCACAAGGTTTGAAAAAAAAATTGGCAAACCTAAAAGCTGCTTACCACAGAGATAAACATAAAGCAGAAGCAAATGTTCATATTGTAGCAGATAACTGGTCAAAAAAGATGGAAAAACTTCAACATGTTTCTGTTCGAAATAAATCTGAAAGCTTCTAAGACAGCTTGAAAACAGTCTCTGGCTGTAAAATCAGTGGTGTTATGCCATTCTGTAGTGAAGATGGTCAAATGCTGTCAAATTGAATGAAAGGAAAATCCTCTGTCACTGGCACAAACATTTCAACAATTTAATATACCGTCTGCCTAAAGCTCTAAATGAAGTTCTGCTCTTCCCCACATAGGAGCAGCACTAACATCTACAGCAGTTTTTTTTTTTTTAAAGCTCTTGTGTAGATATCACAAGGCGAAGCATCAGGTCTCTGAGATATTCCTCCCCAGACATTCTAATGCAGAGGTCAATGCCTTGTCAAAAAGAAGGTGGGAAAATAAAAATATTACACTTGTTTGCTAGCCTACAGGGCAAGGAGAAAATTCTTAGAGTTCAAAGACAGAGAAAACATCTGCCTCTGGAAACAAACAAACAAGACCACCTGTACTGTGTTAATTATAAAAATATCTTTTTCTTTAGCTGCTGGACAAAATCCTTTCCTGAGCAATGTCAGGCATGCTACTGAGTTTGCTACATTTCCAGTCAAATTAGATTTTGATATAGATGAGGCACAAGCCAGTGTACTTTTTGCAGTCAAATATTATTTACAGCAAATGAAATGAACAGACTACAGCTTTATATAAATGTTTTAGGAGGCTTCTGTACAAATTCCACTATCAGGATAGATACATCAATACTTTTTTATTTATTTTTTTTCTTATTTCCCAAGGAAGTGTTAGCAAAGGTTTTGTCCAAGATGGAAGGGCTGGAATTTTCACTGTCAAAATGGCAAGCATTGCTGTATCTTTACATGAGTCTTGTCTAACATCTGTGCAGTAGCAGCTGCATGATGCCTTTAGAGACAGAAGAAAGTAATAGAGTTGGTGGAGTATATTGAGGGCCCTAAATTTGGTGGCCTGCAGTCTGCTCATTACTAGTGGCTGCAAATGCTTGGTATACATAGGCTGTTCATGGCATATGCACTTGAGAACATGCAGTGCATGTTCTGACTGCCTTAGATGTGTTGTCAAGTTTCTTGGTCTGGCATCAGCACAGCAAAACAGTAGTTCTGCTCCAGCCTTGCTCTGGCAAAAAGAATGTAAAGTTAATACTGGGAGCTCACAATGCAGTCTTGCATTTCAAATTCATCTGCTTTGGTAATAAGCTGTCTTACGTGTATCTTTCTAACCTTTTTACACATCCAGGACATTTGGTGCACACTTTGGAGAAACAGCCTGCCAAAAGCCATTACCTCTGGTCATTTATAGTACAGTGAACAGCACAGAGAGAGCAGTGAAACTTGATAAGAATGTGTAGAAGGCAAGTCTTCAATTTGTAGACTTCCTTTCTGTGTTGGAATCACAGCCAGTGACAGCCTCTTCTTTCAGAATTTGAAAGCAGAAGTGGCACTGCACTACAGAAGTGGCAGATCAAGGTAACCATCAGAGTGCAGAGGGCAACATCTGTGGCATCTGGAGACACAGGTGTGCTGCAAAGATTTCCCTAACGTCTCAATGAGTCCATTATGCTGACTCTTCATGTACAGAAACGTAGGAATTTCTGTGATATTTAAACTGTAAGGAATTATCAGACCTCAACAATAAACACTAAAAGGAGAGCAGAGAGGATTTTAAGTATTAGTCTACAGAGAGGTGTTTCTAGTTATCACTCCAGACTGCTCTGGATCTTGCCTGTTGATTCACAGAATCTCAGTTGTCACAAGAGGCCACTGAAGCACAGGCTATATTTTGTCCTTTGAGGGCTTGTATTTTTGGCCTTTAAACAAAAGAGAGAAGTCATTACATTTATGCTTCACTTTTTCCATCAGTGAAGTGCTGACATCCCAAGACAGAATCAGAACAATTTTGTATCTGGGGTGTAGATTGTTTGGAAGTTGTGTTATGATTAATGATCTGCAACACTCCTCTCTTGTTTAGGAACTGTTCACAGTTTTTCAGAACCACAGAAACTGGCAACAATAGACCAATCTGATTATTATGTTTATTTCTATGCTATACCTACCTATCCCTATCTTCCAGAACCATTCCCAAACCATCTTTATGGTTGGAGATGGAGAAGACAATGTTCTCTAGAACTGAAGGAATGGGTTCTGTTTAGGATATCTTCTAACGCAAAAGAAGGAAGATGACCTGTGATATGGAGTTCTTAGCATCCCACTGTTTTTATTTGCCTGTTCAAATTAAGTATGTTAACTTTTTCGGGGTCATCCACCATTGAAGGCATTTCCATTAGAAAAGATGTGAAAATCTTAGAGATGTGATGTTTTTTTAGAAGAATTTTCTAAGATGTGATATCTTAGAAAAGATGTCATTGGCTGGGATCTTTCTTGGACACCTTTTTTTCCCCTCTGTTTTTGGCACACACACATACTTCTCTGTAAGTACTGTAATTTGTGTACAGATCACATACAACACTGCTTATGTCATGGCAAAAGCATTGCTAGATTAAATGAGCTTTGGTATCTGGAGCCCATGGTTGTATTGGTCCATCCAACAAAATTCTTACAACCTTGAAGAATTCTGAATTCTGTCTTCATCCTGCTAACAGATCTCTGATGTTACTGGTCTGGATTTGTTGTGAAGTATCATCACACTCCAGGTTCCTGTTATTTTCTCCCCTTGAAGAGCACCAGACTGTTTGTTTTATATTCATTATAGTATACCTAACATACATTTTTTGTAAACCTATCCTGAGTGAAAGGAAAACAATTTGTCTTTTATCTCTTTTTTTTTCTTTTTCTATCATCTTTAATACTGTAAGGGCTTCATCTTTTTATTATTATTATTATTATTAGTACTAGTAGTACTAGTAGTACTGGTAGTAGTAGAGAAGGAATTCTACACTCTGAGGAACTTCAGTACAGTTTTTTCAGTGTAAGCAGCCATGAACAACTATAATTAAGGGAACATTCAACTACGTACTCCAGGTGTTAATTGCACTTATCCATTTATTTTCAAAGGATCACATCACATTCTATATTTTGCCCTACAATGCTTTACTTACATGTCAGGTGATACAATCCAGAAAGTATGTAGATGGAGTTTGCTTGTGATAAATTAGATAAGCATTGCCTCTATTACAGAACCTCTGCCCCAATAGGTGAACCAACAGTCACGTCCAGTATAGATGTGGCAACTATGATAAAAGGTTGTGCTACATCTCTTGATGGTGAAAGCCTAGCTGTGTCCATTACAGTAGTTTTTCCAGCCCAATAAAAAGAAAACAAACAACAACAACTACAAAAACACAAAAAACAACCAACCAACCAACCAAAAGCCCTGTGTTCCAACCCCCCACCCAATTATGGCATAATCAACATGTATGTGTAGAGCCAAAAGACTCTGCATTCAAAATCTGCAGGTAATTAACCTCTTCCAAAAATGGGTGAAATTGACCCCAAAGAGGATGCCACATGGATTCCTGGAATAAATCTGTTCACTCACTTTTCTCCTTCTTCCATGCCTTAGATGAGAATTCAACATAAGAGCTTCCAAATACAGCCTATTCACATGGCATGAAGTCAACAAATCAGGAAATCAGAAAATATGTATGTTACTTCCAAGTTATTAGTCCTCAGTGATTTCTTCCATGCTCAGACTCTACATACAACACAAAATAATTTGTAATTTTTTTTCATATGTAATTATGTATGAGTTTGCTCTGAGAGGCAAGGCAACCCCTGTAAAATATTACTTTTCATTGGTCTTGAAGTTCCCCTGTGCTTTGACTTCACCTTCAAAATGGGTTAGCACAGCCTTCCTGAAAGGGATGGTGTGATTAAATTACCAAAATATTTTTTCTGTTCCTGACAACTATTAATGAGAAACAACTATTAATGAGAAATATGAGTCCAGACTGGGACCACAGGTGACTATTCTCGCTCACTTGTGTTATGCTGCTAGCTAAGGCAAGTGCTAGGAGTATTTAATAAGTTATTTAATTGGTTCCTAAGCACCTCATTTTTATGAGTCGGGCTTAACTGCGGAAATATAGGAAAGTACATTTCCTTGTGCTTGCTATCAGCACAGTAGCATATAAATGTAGTTTAGAGAAAATCCTAGAAAGCTTCCTAAATTCTTCTTTGGAAAATGAAAGACATTACCCTGTAATTTTTATTTTTATTAAAGAGCAAAGTTTTTTTTGGCGGGGAAGAGTACTGTGCTCATTTACCATTAATTTTAGCGGGAGATTCACGGATGTCTGATGGAAGAATGTATGTTTTTTTGGAGGGGAGTGAGAGGGAGTCTTGAAAATAATGCGTAATATCTCAGGAGATATGAGTGCTGTCACATAGTGTCACATAGTGACACTTCTAACTGAATAGTGGGACAAAATGAGCTGATATTGTATCACCATCATCTTCATCTTTCTACTTTTAATCTTTAAAAACAGGTTGGTTTATTATGTATACCGTGAACTGTGAAACGTGTCTGTAAAGTAAAAGCAAAAGAGTGGTTTCAATTTTCCAAACACCTAACAACAAAAAGAAGCAAGAACATTAAACAATAACACCATACATTTGTTATCCAGGCAAGATTTATAATCTTTACAGGTTTATTCTGATGGGTCTTTTGTCCCCTCTTTGATATGAATGCTAAAATAGAAGGAAGCAATAGTTAATACTTCACACAAGTTAATTTTCTTCAGGAAAAAACATAATACAAACTAAAAATAGTTTGGTTGCTTTCTCTTGAAATGCAGTACAATTCTATTAAGTCTTTGTACTGGTCTCTCTTGTTTGTATCTTATGTTCATGAAAAGAATAACCCGCAGAATTCCAATGATGGTATTAAAGTTAATGGAATTTATTAAAGCTTACTGTTAATAAGAGCCAAATTGCACCAGATTATTATGGAGGAAGTTTACCAAGCACCATAAAAAACACCATATCAGTTTAATGAAAAAGGTGTCATTGCTGCTTTTATTTCTCAAAAGGAAAAAAAGGATAAATCGGAATATCTAGATACAAAAGTATATTAGTTCTTTTTATAATTTAATTTAATTAATTTAATACAGATTTTATAAATACATTTTATCCATACAGACTTAATTTAATGATTATAATGGTTTAGCATAATATCTTGAAATTATGTTTTTTCTTCCTCCAGAGGACAGTGTTTGTAGAGAAAAATCCTCAGTACACATTCTGTCTTTTAATAGTGATAACTGAACTTTTGACAGTGTGGAACTGAAGATGGTTGACAATGTAGTAGTACCTGTTATTAAGAGAAGACAGCTGGCTTCTGGGGGAAAGTCCATGGGGCATTTAATATTGCTTCTTCTCTCTGTATAATGGCCTATCATACAAGTATTCCTTTCCCTTTCATAATTAGCTGTTCAGTTTATTTAGGAAAGAAAATAAATAATTTCTGGTGACCATTAAAACTGAAGAAGTTTCCACTATCCTACACAAGAGGGAACGTAGTTCTTTTGGAAATTTTCTATTTATAAGTTTGTGGGGATTAAACATAGGTCATGCAGATTTGCTGGGAATAGTACTTACTACAGAGTGCACTGTCTGTCTTCTGTCTTCTAAGTCTTCTGTGGCTTCTGCTTGCAGCCTGTCTGCAGGGATAGGTACACAGACCAAAAGCCTACACAAACGTTTAAGAGTTGGCCGGCTTTCAGCAGCAGTGGCCATACATGTTCTTGGTATTCCCCGGTGTTTTTGACACCTATTGGGCCGTAGGGGATGTCTCTATAGTTAATTAAGGGATACTGCAAAGCACATTTTGATCTTCAGTTCTTTTTACTGTTGGTGATTGTAATATTTGAAACTGGGATCATCTGAGGAGCAAGGTTTAGAGGGATAAGTGATATGTTAGAGTGATATAGCTGGAAAATAAAAACAAGCTTTCTGAAATACAACTGTCTTGTTTTTAAATTTAAATCTAAAAATAGTTTGTTTTACATAAAACGGTTAAGGTGGGGAATCTGCCAAAAGCCGGAAAATTCAAAATGAAGGCTGATGTTCTATCATTAACTCTTCCTCTTGTATATGTCTTTCACCACAGTGTAAGTGAAACATAAAGTGTTATCTTCCACCTTGAATTTTTTGGCTTTTGTCACGTTCTGTCACAACTTTACTGTATTAGGTGTTCTTGTTGTGCGGAACAAGAAATGATAGAAGACCTACATATAAATCCTGAAACACATCTGTATGAATAGTACAATGTCACTTAGGCTTGACATAGAGAGTAAAGAGATCAGGTTGTAGCTCAGCTGGAAAAGAGGAAATTATTCCATCCAAGCAGAATCCTCCTTAGAGATCTTGAAGAATTTTAAGGATGAAGAAAGTGAATTGGTGCCCATAGGGAGGATATGAGTTCTTAAATTCTTTAATACTGTAATCATCCTTTTATTGGGAGTTGGCCTGACATGATAGCATCCTACCCCAGGGCTCAGGTTTGGTTGCATTACTGCAACACAGATATTTCTGTAACAATAATCAGATTTGTAGAAGGCACTGTTGAATGAAGAAATCCATCCTTACAAAGGAGATGGAATAAAAGATAAAAATAAAATATTAAACAAAAGAAAATTATGGGTGCCTAATCACATGAAAACAACAAGAGACCAGAAATAGGAATTGTGAAGTTAATGTGACTTTTTCCTTTCTTAACATAAATTTTGTACCAATGAAATTTTACTGACCTTAGGATAGTTACTTTCTACT
Organism: Anseranas semipalmata; assembly: GCA_013399115.1. Lineage (NCBI taxonomy): Eukaryota > Metazoa > Chordata > Aves > Anseriformes > Anseranatidae > Anseranas > Anseranas semipalmata. The sequence continues at coordinate 948,479 of VXAA01004871.1, forward strand.
TGCATGATTTTAAAAATATAAAAAAAAAATCTTTTTTTTTTTTCCTGGGTTTTAAGGTTTTAGGGATGATTTTTTAATATATTGGACATAATTTGACTTTCAAATACTGCTTTGTTAATGATGAAGTCTTTAAAATGTGAAGATGTTTGCATTTAAGGTGCCAAAATAGTGATTTGTATAGTAAAGTCCAATGGGAGATATTTCCATCTACCACTGATGGAAGATGATATCTAGATGTCCTCATCCACAGCAGTGGAAATAAAGAAGAGATTATGGTTTATAATAAAAGCTTATGCTAATGAATGAACTTCAGTATTCTGAAGTGTTAAATCTACTTGCCAAAGAAGGTGTCATAAAACTCTTATTTTTGTAACCAACGAGAAATGATAGGGCAACTGAAAATCAAATGTCATATTTTAAAAGCACTTTCTCCAAATACTATACACATAAAAGTAAGTGCACAAATCATTTAAATGTTGTATCTATTAAATAGCTGTGTATCTATGGCACAATTCTCTTTCTAAAAAGCACAAAAATCCTGCAGCCTTTGGCAAGGTATTTTAGCCTTGATTCTCTCTCTCTTATGCTTATGTAGCTTAATCTGCCTCAAAGGTCTTGTTCACTTAAGTGTATGCGGTGAATTATTTTCTTCCTATGTGCTGCATGCATACCATTTCTGGCCCCCCCAATGGCAGACAAAAAATGTTTCCTCAAGCATCACTGTTTTTTTTCTAAATGGTAATTTTCATATTTTATGTGCCAAAAAAGGCTATAATACCTTCTTACAAATTGGGTAATTTTTTCTAATTTTAAAGAAAGGGAAGAAAAAGGAAAAGGAAAAAAAAAAGAAAGAGAAGAAAGAAGAAAGAGACAGAAGAACAAGAAGAAGAAAAAGAAGAAGAAAAAGAAGAAGAAGAAAAAGAAGAAGAACAAGAAGAAGAAGAAGAGAAAGAAGGAGAAAAAGAAGAAGAACAAGAAGAAGAAGAAGAGAAAGAGAAGGGAAAAAGAAAGTAAAAACTCTGTGTGCCATCTGGTAGGTTATAGGAGCTGCAGGTAAGCACACTAATAATAGTTAATGCTACCATAACGTGCTGTGTTTTCAGCACTGTAGGCATCAAGTGATGAATTCTCAGAACATTTCCTGTGCTCAAGGTAAATGTTACTAATCTCTTTAGGGAATCTGCTTGGTCTTGCTGAGAATAATACCTGTGTGCTTGCCAGCCTTGGAACCCCTAAAATCTGCTTATTATTGTGCCTGCTGAAGTTTGTTCTTTCTCTGTCCACCCATTCTTTTTCCTGTCCTTTTCACCAGCTCAGATTCTGCTTTCCCAGAGAACCCACACTGAAAAAAGCAGTCAAGTTGGTGGGTTATTTTTTTCTGGGAGATCTGGGTGAACACAAGGAAGTAGTAAGCTCCCATTGAAATGCAAAGAAAGGAAGCATTCCTTACAACTGCCCAGCCAATACCCCATAGAAATAGGAACTGCTGTTCTCTGCGGTTTGTTATCATAGTAAATATACATACATATTTGCCAAGCTGAAGTCCCTGCATGTTGCTAAGTTCTTATTAGCTGAAAGAGACAGGCAGCAGTAAGTGTAATATATTGTTACAATTAATGTTGTAGCCTGTGACCATGTTTAATTAATTATTTGTATCACACTAGCAGTATGTTTAGTGTATAATTAATTAGCCTGGAAGCAAAAGAGTAAGGAAGAACAACTTGAAAACTGGTGGGGAAAAGGTTTCTGGCATATGATAGGTAGGCTGGTTCATACTGTCTTTATTCATTTTAGCTCTTTGAGTGTTTTTTTTTATTTAAAATAAACAAAATGAATCCCTATATGTTTGCTAAAGAAATTCAGTACATTGCTTGCTCTATGTGGGAAATTGTATTAGTTCCAAGTTAGTGCAAGATGTATAATACAATTGCATGAATTTTTTTTTGGTATCTATGTTACCTCTTAGGCAGGAAAAACATCAGCTCCTGTTCAGTATCTGTCAATGCTCCAAGTGGATGTGTTACATTTTTCTCACTTCCCAACATGACAGACACTGGGACTGCGGCTGTGTCTTGGTCTTTCTAGTTCTGGCAGCTGAATTCTAATACTTGCTCGGGGCTTTCTCTGACAAGTACGCTCTTTGGTAAGGATGCAAGGAGCTTCCCCTGCCTTTGCACTTAAAAGCACCACAGAAGCAGCTCTGCTCCTGTTCCCTGGGGGAGGTGGACCGTGAAGCAGACAGAGGGCAGGCAAGTCATGCCTTTGCTTCTCTCCCTCTCTCCCTGGGCCCTTGGGACAATTTACCTGAGTTGGTGGAATTAGGGGAGCAGGCTGCATTGCACCCATTCTGGCATGTAAACCAATACATGCTCGGTGGAAAGACCTGTGGGGGAGCTCGTCACAGCTCTGCATTGACATTTCCTCCAGGAGTGCTGAACGCACCCTGCAATCCTGCCACCTGGCACATGTGCCTGCTGAGGTATTAGGAATGGAAGCGTGGGAAAACAGACCCTTGTGGAAAGATATGTGACACAAAATACACGTAGGCTGGGAATGAAAAAGTGATGACTTCAATACCTGTGCTCAGTCTAGAGCATTGAGACTACTGGAGTCAAGGAGAAATGCCCCTCTACAATTTGCTGTTAAGTTTTTGCACTATTAACAATAGGATTCAAGTAAATTAAATGCAGATTTGACTTATTCCCGTGCCTTTCACTGCACTTATCTGGCTTGCAAATCAGTGTCACAACAGAATGAATGAGTCTGTCACGATGACAGCCACACACACATAAAATATGATGTAAGAACAATGTACTACGTAAGATTTCTACAGATGAATACTGCCTAGTTTTGTAACTTGCTCAATGCTACTGAAATCAGTGAATAGCATTAACTATTCAAATCAGGCATAAGTTTTTCTGTCTCTGAATGGAGATCCCCACAATGCTTACACTCTCTAAATGCAGATAATTAGGGACTGTGGCATAATTCTCTTCTCCCTTGACCTAAAAGAAGTTATGAGTAAGGTCACTGAGGCAATTGGTTACTGTCACATAAAACTAACAGAATGTGTTGGGCATACAGTGAAATTCTTAACTTGAATATGCTTGCATTTATTTGGGTGGCAGCTTTTTTACATTAGTTCATTGTCTTTTTTTTTTTTTTACTTAAATGGCAAAGTACCATGGCAACTGTTATTTGGAGGTGAACAACAGCAGGTCAAAGGAACAGTTGTGATAATGTCTAAACAGTAGGCAGGAGTGGGACAGCAATGCCAAGTTTTACATATTTTTTTTTCTTTGTTTATTGTTGGGGGAATAAAGGAATCTCTACTATCTACCTTGCTTATAATTCACTAAAATGGGTCAATGCTTGAGCTAGCAGTTGCTCTGAAATTACAATGACTGACTGTAATTAAGAACTAATTTGTAGTCATAAAAAAGCCAGATAAGGGGCTATCCACTTCATAAAAGATGAATATAATCAAGATAACTGGCACAGCTGGTGGCCATATTCTGTCCTCAGTGAGCACATACAATTCCCATAATTCCTAATAGGACTTATGTATCTGCCTCAGAAGGTGAATACTTTAGAAAATTTCCTTTAGATCAATGATTTGAAGTGTTAAAGCTTATAGAGTGATGGGGATGTGGCTTGAGGAGCACAATGCAGCCATTTATTAATTATACAGCATTAACATTCTGATGGATGTCATGTAAAAGAATCAGGTAAATGTGTTTTGGTTTGCTAGAAAAAGTCAAGTTTGTTTCAGAGAGAAAATATCAAGGCTGAATGTGCCATTTCATAAATGTAAGCAGGAATTGACTTTAACTCAAGCCATTCTTCAGTCACATTTGAATTTGTGGACTTATTTTCCTTGATATCACAGGCAGACCTAGCAGCAATACCCTGTAACCTTTTCATCTGTGTTATTCAACTAACTTCTGTATGAAAACAGTCAGCTTTAGTTTTACTGCAGAAAATATATCTATAAAACCCTGTTAACTGTTTTCCTTATGCAAAACAGCAATTATGACCTCTTTGACTTAACACTTATTCTACAGAAATAAGCAATTGCCATTTGGCTCTATTCATTTTGTACTTTGTTTCACACTTTCTTAAGATGTATCAGCAGACTTTTAATTATCCTGCAAATGATTCTATTAAGCATTCTCCTTGCATATTAAATGCAGAAGACATTGTTTTGAGCTTCCTTTGCCTCCTGTGAATAGAATGTGGGCAGACATAGAAAAATCAAATTATTTTACTAAATGAAAACAACCTGAGCAGAAGAAATCATTTTGAATAATGACAGCTTGGGTGAGAGTGTCACCATTTTCTATCAGTTTGCTCTGCATCACATAGGAGCTCACTTGATGGAATGTTAAAAAAAATGTGTCTAGTAAAAATAAGCTGTGACAGTCTCTAAGTAAATGTAATAAATCAGGAGGATTTTCAAAGGGAATAAAAAGTGTCATTTATGATGGTTACAGCTTATACGCCCACTATGATTCCTGTACTGGTACAGTTTATACTCTCCCATGGTAGATAAAATTATTACTTGATCTGTCAAAATAGAGTGACAAAATTTTTGTGGGTAGACAGCTTATTTAAGAACAGTAAAGTTCTATTGTGTGTTTGCTATCCTAACTCAAAGTACTGTAGAAAACAAGAAATGAGGGAAAGCAGTCATTGTTCAGAAAGTTGATACAAAATTGGAGTAAAGAGGTTAATAGAAAAAATCTTAATGTTTTACCCACAGGAATCTGAAGAAATAGCAAACATATTTTCATCTGAAAAGTTATTATTTCAGTAGCATGTGAGATCTAAATTCTAGCAGTTTTCCTACAATATAATAAATTTGTTAATTCTCAGAAAAAGTTCTCCCTCAGCAGGAAGTGGACTGGTTAATCTCTCAGATCCAGGTGTTCACAACTGTAATCCAGTAACTGACTGTGATTTCTTAATGCTAGCTCAGATTACTGCTTAGGTTTGCCAGACACCCATGTTTGACCTGGACATTCAGAGGTATGGAATATTTATGCAACCGCAAGTACTAAATGTATGTGCAGGTGCACTTCATTGCAGTTGCAGTGTAACTTGCATATAGGTAGAAAACTCTGTCTGCTCTGAGACTTGGAAATGGGAGCATAAAATGGACTACACACCATTTCTTCAAAGACAGAGGCTTGCTTTGCTTCGAAGTGTGATTAAAGAGAGAATACATTAGATTTACAAATAATTGTCACTTACAGTAGTCCTATTTCTCTACTTTTTGAATACAATCAAGAAGTAGCCAAGTCACAGTGTATAATTGCTCACACAGGTAACTGCATCTAGTACCAGAAGGCTTTTAAAGTAGTTAGAAAGATCTTATGGCTAGAATTAGTCAGCAAGGTATCAGCAGTAAATGAAGAGCAAATATTTTGACAATGGGAATACTTAGCCTTTGGAATGGGTTGTGAGGGAACATAATGAATTTGCCATGATTTGAAGCCTCTAAATTTTGATTAGGAGTCCTTCCAACTCCTTAAACCCAGCATGAGCTACAGCTGAGACCTAAATAAAGGCTAGACATACTTTTCTGTACCTTTTTTTCTATGCTGCACATTTCAAAAGCAATGTTGTGGAGTTGCACTTCCTGTGCTAAATATGGAGTTGAAGTTCTGTGCTCTGTTAGAAAAGGCATTTAGAGGATGAATGTATTTGCATATTTTCTGAAGATATGATCATAGTTGAAAGGAAAGGATGGTTCCAACATGAGGAATAAACCCCATATTTCAAACTTGTTACCAATTCCCCGTTACCAGATCCTACCAGGTCCCACTGGACGACTTAAACCCCAAGTGCACTGGAAGGGATTTGGTTGTGAAAATTTTGTAGTGATTGATCTACAGTGACTAGAAGTATATCTTCACTTACAAAACAACTCCTTTCTCTCTGGTATGGCTATTTATTGAAGCTATTTTCTATTCACACAGCTGCATAAAGGATTCACATAGCTTTGGTAAGGGGAGTAAAGAGAGACAAAGCAATCTGAATTGTGAAGCTATTACCTTCTCTTCAGATGAAAGAAAAGCTGTAAAGTAGGCATCTGGATCTTCAAAAATGTCTAGTTAGACACTCTTTTGGGGTTATCTCTAGCAAACTTCAGCTTGGTGCTGCTGCTTGTATGACTGCAAGAATATTTGTTACAGTGCTTGCTGCAAGTAGAGTAAAATCAAACTTCTCCCCATGAAAAAATGGTCACTCAAGGAAAAAGAAAATGTTCCCTTGTGCCAACAGAAAAGCCAGCATAGCACAGTTTCACTAGGCGAACAGCAAAATTCATGACAAAAGTAAGCAGAGGACATCAAACACACCATAATTTTTTTTTTCCAAGAGCAAAGTCTTCTAAATATAGATTATAGTAATTTACTTTCAAACAACTCATTTTCAGCATCTGACATGTTCATTAACCCCAGGTAGAAAAATTATTGTGGTGCATTAATTTTTCACCAATGAAGACATTAGTCATATTTGCAAGTATCATTAGTGTCTGCCACCGAGGTGGAAAAGTCTTACTGTCTCTCTCCAAATGGAGGATGCATTAGAATGTTAACTAGGGTCTGCTGAGTTCTGTGGGTTATCAACCCTTGCACACTTTTATGCATTGAATTTTAATTAGACTTTTCTAAAAGTACATCATTAAAAGACATGTTTTATAAGTGAGTAGGACAGATATGTAATCCTTTAGTAAAATAAGGTAAAATGTACAAGGATTTAGTGTAAGTATTCAGATAGTTCTTCTGACAATATGAAGGGTACAAGTTCATATATTAAACTGTATGTGTGCTCAGCAATTGTAAGAAGGAAACGAGATATGAGGTATTATAGTCCACAGAGGAGGAGGGAAGAGGGTTTCAAAAGGTTCTAACAGCAGTAGGTGTCTAAAGGTAAGTGAGGTCAGAGAGACTTGAGTATTTCTCTTCCCATTGTGTTGTGAGAAATCTCTTACGATATATTTTAAAGATTTATTTCTTTTCTTTTCTTGGTAATGTAGGTAATAGTATAAAAGGTAGAACATCATTAGATTATCCTGGGATAGAAAAGACCTTGGGAAGAAGCATTATATCTAATAATTAATGTTAAGATTGTGTGAGAAGAAAAGAACATATGCAGAAGGATACAAAGAACAAATGTGATCATTGTCATATATCATAGTTGCATAATTCTGGATTCTGCACTAGATTTCAATGATGTAACTACAGATAAAGTTGGAAGAGATCTCTTGGGTAACGGTCATGTTGAGAGCTCTGGAAAGTGTTTTTGATGTTTATTCACATTGGATAAACAATGTGAAAAACTGGATTACATGTAAATGTGAGCAATATTTCCTGTATCATCATTTCTTCTTTTGTATTTAATTTCACACTGAGATGACAATGACTCTGTGGAAACTACATAAACCAAGACAGCTTATGTGGCTACCCATTTTGAAGTCCAGTAAAGTAGTGAATCTATATGTTTAAATGCTATAATTGGTAACACAGTTGGGAAATAAAGTGAGGAATGTCTTTTGAGCTTCATATATCAAAATAAGAATAATCTGTTTAGGACTTTGTTGTGTTAATCTTGGGCTTGCCTTGCTTGTAAAATCTCAGTTTAACTGGTACTTAATTTAGTCTTGCTATTTTAATTTTTTTTTGCTAATGTTATTAAATCTTATTTCTGATAATATTTAGGAAAGGAAACTTTGATCCAGCTCTGGTCCTGAAACCTATTAATTTTTGTACATATGAATGATTATTTGACCATAAAATTATATGACGTTCAGATAGAATGAACATAGTTTCAGATGTTGCTTGTTTAATTTCAGTGATCTGATTTGGATGTTCTGTCTATAATAGTAAGTCCATATATGAAACATTTTGTATAACCATTTTTCAATACAGATTTTCCTATTTAAAAAGTTTCTAGGAAGTAGAGAGCTAGTTGAATATTTAACCGTTGTGTTATTTGCTTATATCTAATGTTATTTTTCTGGCTTTTACACAATACAAAAGCTATGTATTGCATTTTCATTTGTTTGTCTTTGAGCTCAGCCATAGAAAGTTATTCTCATCTCTAGATACTTGTATTATTTAAGCACTTTTTCTTTTGATGGAAATTACTTTTGTAGGAAGAAATTTACCGCTTTGACTGTGATCAGGGCCACAGCTCAGTCCGTAACACTCACTGCTGACATGCCTATTTCCTACCTGTCAGAATGAAATACTAATGGTAGGTCCTATCAATTCTGACATTGCTTTCTTATTTTTTATAACCAAGGTCACTTTGCTTCAAGTTTACATTTGCCATGCAAATAGAAATGAAACTATAAAAAGGATTATTATTATTATTATTATTATTATTATTATTATTTTGCAGCAAATTTGTGCTGATTGTGTCTTATTTTAATATATTTTTTTATTTCAAAGAATAAAACATTTGAAAAATTTAAGGTGGTGGATAAGACATTTCTTGGAAAACAGCAAAAAGGTGCTTTTTCATCTTTTTTTATTAAATACACATGCAAAATCAGACTGGTTAATCAGCTGGTTCTTTTCTCAGCATTTATGTTATTGCATTCATGTTTAAATGAGCATTTGAAAGGTTTTTAAGGACTATTGTCTAACCCTTACAAAATATCTGTTCACAAAGAGTCTAAAAGAAGCTTCAGTCTCCACAGGAAAGTGAAGTGACAGTCTTTTAGGGTAAAAGACATTGCATTTCTCTTGAACACACCAAGGAGACTTGCATTTCAATTCCCAAGGCCTATTTTTCACCAAATCTTTGTTCTTTAATCATAATTTTCATTACTGTCTGCTTAGTATCATGTCCTCATTTTTATACTTAGAAGTGAGAAGCCTTGTTTATACTTCTGAAGACGGTAAGAATAGCACCATGGGAAATGCCCTTGTTTTATCTGCATGCTCAGGTGTAGTACAGGAAAAGCTTCTAACATTACACTGCCAATGACCTCTGTGATATTTTAATGGACTCTTTCAGTAGCCTGGGAGAAGTAATTTCACCTGCTTAAAGCTAATATTTTAGGGAGAGTTTTCTGGCTGTTGTATGTTTCCAATTGCAATTGTCACAATCTCCTTCAAAATAAATTTATTTGATTTAGATGATTTTGCGTGTGACATTTTAGCTTTTTGTTTGTTTGTTTGTTTGTTTTCTAATGCAAATTAAAATACTGAATCTTTAGCCACCTGCAGTACGACTATTGTAGCAATGCTCTGACAGAGATGGTCTTGTCATAAATTGCGGCAATATTGGTTTTGTATGACAACCTTTTTATTTATTGCAAAACTATGAAACGTATTTCTTTTGTTAAGAAATGCCAATAACAGGAGTAGTTTTCATAGTATTAAACAAGCTGCTCTTGTGATGGAAACTCAACACCACAGCACTTGGAATTTGAATCTCTGGAGCACCACAATAGACCTTAATAAATAGGCTCTCCTGTGTAGTTTTTACAAGGAAAGGAGTGACTTCTATACTTCTCCACTGCAGTGTACACAATTTTGGATCTATTCTAGTTTTGAAATAGTTAAATTGATGAAACGTGGCAAGATAACAGTCTGTTTGGGATATTCAGAAAGAAATACTAGGTTTTGTAAACTGATATTTTTTTCATACTAGACAAGACCATACATAAGTGTTCCTAAGTTGTATTTGTGCAGAATCAGCCTCGTCCTTATTGTCTTTTCATAGGAAGCAAAACTGTTTTAAAAATTCCCAAGTTTGGTCTAATGGTCACCTCTCTATTCATTATTCTTCTATTTTTTCTCTCATCATGCTATTGCTGCATGTAGTATTTGATACTGGTAGTGTGACTTACTGCATTAATGTAATTCCTACTTACTATACTTGCTAGTTTCCTCCCTCTTCCACCACTAGATTAAACATTTCAAAGCAATGGAATATTTCAGAAGGGTTAAATATTTTTATTTTTGCCAGTAACATCAAACAACAAATGATAATGCATAAACATAGGCAAAACTGTTCAGTTGTATTTACCTTAATAAGGTTTTCTAATACCATCCCATATACAATCTGAGCAGTTTCCCCTTCCTTGAAGTAGAAATATAAATTTATTCCTACATTGTAGAGCATTGCTGAAGAAGTCAATACCTGTAGGACCTTTCAAATGTTCATATGGAAGGTTCAGAATAAATGCAAAGGATTACATAATTTAATAATGAGGATTACTACTACTACTACAGACTATATCCCTTGCTTGAGTAAAGTGTAAAACAAGTCTAAATTTTCCAGTAGCACTAAACTTGTATAGACCTGCCTGTTCAGTGGACAAAAACAGACAAAACCCCCACTTTTTGGCAATTTCTGTTATAGTCAGGGTGTTGATGTGTGGCAACATTTCCACAACTTCATCCTTATTGGAGAAATTCCTTTTATTAAATTTTAACTTGCTTTTTATTTTTATTAGTATCAAAGGAGATTTCATGGGCTGGAAAAGGCAGAACAAGAAGTACTTGTTATTATCATCACTTTCCTTTGATAGTCAGTGAGACTTTGTGTTACTTTATGTAATCAGCTTTGCAATACTGTAAAAGTCTGGTTACTGAAGTACATAGACTATTTCAGCAGACATTTGAGTCTAGAAAACGGCTCAACTGCTTCAAAATCTGCAGGGTTTTCTTTGGTATATTGAGATTTCTCTGATCTCAGGAATAGGAGAAAATACACACTTATGGTGAAAGAGTGCAACATTGGGAGGACTCTGACTCTGAGATCTGCACATGATTGCACCCGGTGTTTGAAAAGCCTTCAGCAGGATGCTTGGTGCCTCCATCCCTCAGTGTCCCACCCCAGAAAGGTGAAGGTGCATTTCATAATGTGGAAGACACGGAACTCCTATGATAGGACATACAAAAAGGTATTTAGGTTCTAGGAAAAGCTGATACAGCCCATGGTTTTCTCTGTGTTATTTCTCTATGTACAAGTAATTTTTTCCTGTTGTTTTAATTTCCGTTTACCTAACTTCAGAGTCTCTATCCAACTAAATCTAAAAATAAATCAGTAAATAAAAGTGAAGCAGAAATATGTTTTCTGGGCAGTATTTATCTTTGTTGTTTAGCCAGAAGCGTATTTATTAGATTTGTTTTCATGTCTTTTGTATGACGTGGTTAAGTCCAGGTATTACAAGTCTATAATCTTAAAATGCCATCTCTCCTGAAGTAAAGGAATGTATTTTTTATCCCCCCCCACTTTTTTTTTTTT
>VXAA01004871.1:960133-978520 GCA_013399115.1 Anseranas semipalmata
TACAATATAATATAATATAATATAATATAATATAATATAATATGGATCTTCACTTATGGGGATTCACGCACAGTATAGAGTTATGTAGGTTTTTCCTTTGTTTTGCAGAACTGTTCTTTACAGGAAGTATAGCTTGCTTTTTATAGTAAGTGAAACTGCTAAATATGGATTATGTAGGAACTGAACTGGTAAAAGACCTACAGAATTGCTCTGTATTTAAATGCAAAAAGGAAGGAAACAGTCTAAATCTTTAGGGTAGGGACAGTCTAAAGCATTATTTCAACCTGGGTTTCACCAGACACAAGTGTCAGGGAGAACTTTTAGAAACAAACAGCTTAAAAGGAAGGATATTTAATAATGAAAACAGACNGAGCTCAGTGTTATTCAATGACAGTAGCTGTGCAGCTTGAGAAAAGCCACTGAAGGCATGTAAAGGACTGTTTTCCATTTTGTTGTCAAAGAAAAGGTCTCAAATTATTCCCTTCTTGAGTAATAAGCCAAAAGCTCCTATTGTAATGTGTGTACCCAGCATTGTATCTTTTCCCTTTCAGACAGAAGGGAATAGACTTATTTATCTAATCTGTCAATCTAACCTATGCATTTCTGATGTACACATTTACCAGAGGTCTGAGCATTGTTTGTGTTGCTCTGATTTATAGAGAGTTCTCACTGATATATGGCCTTGATGTTCTCCCTCTTCTGTATTTTAGCTGTCAGTGGCTCTCTTTTGACTGTTATTTGTTAAGTCTTGTTACTACTAAGCTCTAATTATAGCTCCCATTATTTTTAAGAAAATGCTGAAATACAAGCTCAAAAGGGGCTTTGGAAGTGCGTAAATGAGAATTAGAGATGTGATAAGCACACATCAATTGGCTACTGGGGCTTTTCAGTTGCTATCATTCAAATAATAATTAGAATATTTAGATGCTAAGTACAGACCTGAGACAGAAAATCAAATGGAAAGGTTTATATGTAGTACAATATAATATAATATAATATAATATAATATAATATAATATGGATCTTCACTTATGTGGATTCACGCACAGTATAGAGTTATGTAGGTTTTTCCTTTGTTTTGCAGAACTGTTCTTTACAGGAAGTATAGCTTGCTTTTTATAGTAAGTGAAACTGCTAAATATGGATTATGTAGGAACTGAACTGGTAAAAGACCTACAGAATTGCTCTGTATTTAAATGCAAAAAGGAAGGAAACAGTCTAAATCTTTAGGGTAGGGACAGTCTAAAGCATTTTTTCAACCTGGGTTCCACCAGACACAAGTGTCAGGGAGAACTTTTAGAAACAAACAGCTTAAAAGTAAGGATATTTAATAATGAAAACAGACTATAGTGGTGAATAAACAGTAAATAAAATGTTGAATAAACAGTGCCTAGAAATATCTGGACCAGTCAACATCATGTATAGTTCTTAAAATCCATGTGTGACAGCATTGACTTAAGCCCGTGTTTCAGAACCAGGAAGGGTGTATGAAAGCTATACAGTTAACTATGGTTGCAAAAATTCTGATTTTGCAAAGATGAATCTAATTCTCTTGCCATTTCTGCACAAATATTGGAAGCAGCAGTGATGTCACTGCTGCATTGATGGTAAGACCAACAATTTACTGTAAGATGTTTTAAAGCCCCATCCTACAAAGCATTTAATTTTTATAACTGAAGCCTTGCTCTTTTGTGACTACTGACTCTCCATGGGGCTAATTCTGCAGTAAATATTTTTTCCTTTACCAATGTAAACGTTTTTGATTTCTTATACATTTCACCCCCCTCTCTATATGTCTGGTGATCTTCTCTATAGATCCCTTCTGTCTGGATAACTGTGTGCATCAGATGGCAAATAGTTGGCTGCTGGTTTACATGTTGCAGGGATCAGTCCTTCACTGTTAGGGCAATGGACTGGATGACCTAAGATATGTCTTTCATCTTTATTTTATCACTGCAAAATGCAAGTGGGCGTGCAAATCCTAACTCTTAGCCAAAGCCATCTGCTCAAAAATATTATACAAACAGACAAGGAAGGTTTAAACTAATTACAACTTTCGTCTGTTTATAAAAATTATTCATTGCTACTGCAACCATATATCTGGGCTTCCCCTAGTTGCGTCATCTTTTTAAATCCAAAAATCTCATCAGGGCACAATCTGAAGACTTTGGAGTTTTTTGGTGATTTGTGCACATTCTGCAGCCCAGCAGGAGCACTAGCAGATTCTCTGTTGGCCAATCAGTTCAATGTGCTCATTGCACAAAGACTGTGCACATATTTTTTCCTAGAAGATCATTGATAGCAATGTGGAAGCCCTACAATAGGCTTTTTATTATACTGTTGCGATTATCTTGTTTTTGCATGTTAAAAGGCTGGTGTCTAGGGAATAGTTAGGATTCACATTAATATACAGTTTTATCTTTGGCTTAGGCAACTCTTTGCATGTACAAAATGATGCCTACGTGAGAACATTTTGTTTCACATGGGCTGAAGAAATTGGACTGAACATAGTCTGCCTCCAGGAGCTCTCAACCAACCAGAGCAGAACAGTCCTTCTAAACTTCCATCATCTCCTCTTTCTTCCAGTGCTCTTTCCAAGCTGTGGGCAGTCATATCTCCTGATCATATCAAGAAAGCTTGTGGGGTGAACCGAACAGTTCCCCTAACTGGAATGACTTGTCCCCCCTGTTGCATTGCCAGGCTGTGCTGGACAGTCATTGTTGGTTCTCAGCTTGCAGATAAGTTCGCATTCTTGGTTCACAGCCAGATAAGGACTGCTGCCTAGCTCCATTCAGCAGGTCACTGAGCTCAGCACTGAGGCTGTACTGTGTTACTGCTGGCTTTCTAAGTGACAGATGGAAAGCCATAAGTTTTGTCACTAAGTGTTGCCTGAGCCAGTAACAGTTGTATGTGCAGTTCAGGGTGTTGGTGTGTTCAAAGTTTTATTTGTGTGTTTTTGTGGTGTTTGTGTGATAGTGTAAAAAAGAAAAAAGAAATGGATCTCTTCAACCATTGAGGAGAGCTCCCTTTAAAAACTGTACAGAGAAAAAAGAAAATGTTCACATTTTATTTTTTTGTTGACAGGAAGTTTCAACTTAAGATTTTTTTTTTTATTATTATTTACAAGGTTTTGGCCACCTATGACTTTTATCTGTGCAAGTGGTAACTGCAAGAGTATTTTAGACATATACTGTTTTAGAGGTATAAGCTGCAGATTTTTTTTTTTTTTTTTTAGAATGGCTAAACTATGTATTTTGATTATGTATATTTATGCTGCTATTTACTTAGACCTTAGTCTCATAGTAGCAAAACTGCAGAGCAATGCTAAAGACTTAACTTAGTGCAAAATATGAGAATATTTGCTTAGAATTTGTGGGGCTGGTTCATTAAGAAAAAACAACCACCATATTTAACTAATTATTGCATTTTTTTAGCATTATAATAGTCAATAATTAACAATTTTACAACTGACTTAATAAACAAATAACAATTAAACTTCCACATATGGCTTACTTTGTAAAGTTACCCTGCCATGCATAACTAACAGGTTTGCTACCACATGCTAGGGATAATACTGTTACAAGTTTAATGAAGCTGGTGGTTTGTCTGTTGCAAAAATAACACAAAATTCGTATTAAATATCAAATACAGAATAGGTTACAGATTATCCTGTAATTCCTTTTACAATGCTAAGAGAAGGAAGACACCTTGCATTGAGATTTGCAGAGAATTTTAGTGTCAGTGAGCAATTTCATCTTATGATTTAATGAGATTAACTGAATTTGGAGGAGAGTCACTGCATTGCATTGACATCTTAGTGTTATGACTAAATGCTTGTCTATTTTGGAGAAATATACTCTGATAATAATGATATACCATCCTTATCTTCTGCAGGTTTCATGTCAGTCAAATATTATTCAGCCTGGACATTCAAAAGGTCTAGGTAGCAGCTTGAGTTTTCATGGTTGTAAACTGTTTTATGAGATCCATAATGCCATTTCAGACATACAAACGGCTGAAATGGCATTATGGGCAGGGCTCTTAGTATCCAAATATGACCTACTGGAGCCAGCTGAGCACAGTGAGTGTTTTCTGCTTGCATGGGTGCTGTTATGATGGCAGGGTTCTGTAGAAGTGACTGATGAAGGAGCAGAAGTTTCACTCACCAGAGCCAACGAGTTTCTCATGAGCTAATGTTACCCAAGGACTGTCCAGGAGAGACATATAATAAGGCTGACCACAAGGTTCTGTGAACCAGCAGCCCTTGGGAGCACTCGGATTAAATGCCTTGCTTTCCAAAATTGCAGCTCTGTCTGGAATTTGCAGCTGCTGAGATTGCAAGCCAGGGAAAGCAAAGGAAGGGGAGCCCAGGAGCCAGCTGTGAGCCTGCTGTGGCGCTGCAGTCACGGCTGAGTGAAACCGCATTTGTGTGCATTTCGTGCTAGTAACATACAGGGCTGCTGCCCGAAAAACCTTCACATTGAGGAGTTTCTCTGACTGTATGCACTCTTTAATTATAACTAAATAAAATCAAAAGATCATGCAGATACTTGCAGAGACTAATACATTTGAAATGCAGTTTGATGGATATTTTCTTAATAAGCTGAGGATAATCATTTTCTTATCTGATGTCAGTGTTTTTTACAGTTTCTTACTGGTCTTAAAAAAGTTGAATTATTTTGAAAAGAGAACCTTTTCATGAAAGGAGATTTTCAACACAAATTGTCTATATTGTTTCATGTGCAAACTTCAGCTTTACCTTTTCAACTTCCCTGTAATGTTTTATGCCTTGTGACATTTGTGTCAGATCTATTTCTGTTTCACAATGCAGGCTATATTCTTGTACACTTCAAACTGTATGTCATCCTTCTACTGCTAAAGAGAACTGGACAGAGGTTATGATGCTATCTTTTTCAGTCTAATTAAGTTCCAGCATAATCATTATACATAGCCTATATTTGCTTATTGAATACAAAACTTGTTTTGAGCAGGAGTTTGGATGAGATACCTCCTGAGGTTCCTTCTGACCTGAATTGCTCTGATTCTATGGAAACGAAAGCCAAAGGTGTGTGTTTCATTGCCTAAAATTCTGTTTCTGAAAAGTCAGAGGTCATCTTGATTCAAGGTAACAGAGTATGAGAAATGGGGAAAATGGGATTTTCCAGGAGA
Source organism: Anseranas semipalmata (assembly GCA_013399115.1). Classification (NCBI taxonomy): domain Eukaryota; kingdom Metazoa; phylum Chordata; class Aves; order Anseriformes; family Anseranatidae; genus Anseranas; species Anseranas semipalmata. The sequence goes on from VXAA01004871.1 coordinate 965,303, forward strand.
AAGCTGTAACTCTAGCATGGACACAACTAAACACATGCTTAAAATTCCCATCCTCCAGCCTCTAGGACCTCCATCCTGCAGAAAATACCTGCTCTTTTCAAGACCATAGTCCACAGAAAGCATACTTGTTTTTCTCAAATGCAGTCCTATCCTGTTTAAAAAAAGATTGAATTGAAATGGAAGGCTATAATTTAAAAATAAAAGTCCCCACAGTTGCAGGTTGTGGAGAGCTCATACTGTATAAATTTTTTAGAACACGAATATTTCAGTGGCTAAGTTGATGGATGAACTTGGCAGCCTGTCCTCAAACGATCTGGGATTTTTAGAAAAACAAAAAACAACACCCTTAATGCCAGGCTCTAAACTGTATTTAATAAAAAATAGAGCTGTGTGCAATGTGCTTATTTTGCCTTTTTTTTTTTTTTTTGCTACAAGGCCCATTGCTGCATTCAGCCATTAGCCTCTACCTCATTCTGTCAATATCTAGGATAGGAGAGCCAATAAGTTGCCCTGGCTGCCTTTAGGAAGATGCATACTAAGGAGAGAAAAACAGCTTCAACTTAGCCTTGCCTGTCTTAACTCTTCTTCCTCTGGGTTGGCTGATCATGTTTCTTCTCCCATTTAATCTAGAGAGCCTTTTGATATACCTTGAAGGGCTAGGAGTGCAGACCATCTGCCAATTCTGTATACAGAGAACGTATATGGAGAGCCGGGAATCTGTCTCCACATCCAAGTCCTTGCCCAATAACATAAGTTGCTGTTTTCTGTACACAGGATTCCACAGAACTGACTATATGCAAATTATTAAAGCTCTAAAACTGTATAATGTAATTTAGGACAAAATTATAACTATTGAACTTCACAGTTTCTTCTCCTGCAGTTTCTATTGCCTTTAAGATTGGAGCTGGAAGAGAAAAGTGCATGAAGCAATGCTTTAGTAAATATGCAGGAAATTTAAAGCCAGGAGACTGGTCTTTGATTGTGTATCCAGCTGTGCAGTAGTTTACTGACTTGGTTTCTTCCTTTCTTAAATTGGTCTGTGTCACAGGCAGTTTCAATATAAAAATACACACAGCTGGCAATAAACCCACATGCTTCCTTCACTGCACCAGTTATATATATGTCAGATCTTGTGCAGTCAATCAAATAATGTAAGTTACATAGCTTTATTTACCGGAGAGTACTACAAACCTGTGCTCCATGTCATTACTCAAAAATAATTAGAAAAAAAAATAGTTTGGCAGGGGCTGGGGTAAGAAGAAAGCAATTTAATTTCTATACAGCTTAGGGTTCATGCTCAGTTAATTACAGAATCATGAAATCGCAGAATAATTGAGGTTGCAAGGGACCTCAGGAGATCTGTAGTCCAACCTCCTCAAAGCAGAGCCAGCTGTGAAATCAGACCAAGTTGCTCAGGGCTCTAGTGAGTCAGATCTTAAAAACCTCCAGGGATGGAGATGGCACAACCTCTCTGCGCAGCCTGCTCCACTGCTTAGATGTCCTCACAGGGAAAATGTTTCTTCTTCTATCCAGTGAGATCTGCTCTAATTTCAATTTATGTCAGTTGTCAGTCATCCTCCTGGTGTGCACAACTCTGAAGGGCCTTCTCTGTCTTCTGCATAACCTCTTTGTAGGTACAGGGGGCTGCTGGTAGGTCCACCTGAAGCTCTCTCTTCTCCAGGCTGAAAACGCCCTGCTCCCCCTGCCTCTCAGAGCAAGTGCTCCAGTTGATCAATGTCTTATATTGTGGGGCCGCAAATCGTCTTCAATAGCTAGATCTAGTCTAATGAGGGCTGAGTAGAGAGGGACAGTTCCTTCCCTAGATCTCCTGGTCATGCTCCTGTTCATACAGCCAAGGATGCTGTTGTCCTTCTCTGCTGTACATGGCTGGCTCGCCTGCAGCTTGCCCTCTTCCCAGCTAGTCTGTTCCCAGCCTGTGTCATTGCCAGGGATGGCAGGACATTGCATTTCTCCTTGATGAGTTTTGTAAGACTCCTGTCTGCCCAGAACACCAACCTGAAGGGCAGCCCTGCCCTTGAATATGTTGACTGGTCCCCCGAGTCTCATTCCCCCTATCTGCAAAATATTGTTATACATTTCTAATGTAGCCATATCTGCTATAGTTATTTATAGTAAGAATGAAGTAAATACAATTTAGACTCAGTGTTTGACAACTTAAATTTCTGTTTATGTTGTAGTTGTAAAGATATGATACAGAAAACTTAATAAAACAATCATATCTGCATTTAAAATACATTAAAATATATTTGTGGGTCAAATATCTAATTTATTTGAGCTAAATCTTAATTCTTACATCATGCTGTTCACATTCAATTACAATAGGACCTTCAGTGTTAGACACGCTGTTGAAAAAAGCTGGATAGGTTACTATCTGTTTCCTGAGTATGTTACTAAGTCAGTACATTGGCTGTAAAATGCATTCTGATGTCCATTCTACAAATGGGTATGAAAACTAAAAAATAATGGTTTGGTGCAATGTCCCATGGGGCTGGAAAGGGAAGCCAAATCGCAAGTCTCATTCCACTGTCCAGGCATTAGATTAATCTTCTTTCTGGCAGGTATTTAATTCAGAATAGATTTAGATCCGAACTTTTGTTTGAACACAGTGGCCATTTAATCATGCCAAAATGTTTCCGCTGTTCCCACTTTTTCTTTCATTATATTGTGTGCAAAAGAAATTATAATCAGCAAAGCACTAGAACTATCACCTGGCTATCCTGAATCATAATGAAGCACTGTGTGGCATTTTACCGTTCCAATTCCTGATTTGTGGTTAAATTTGATATGCAGCATACTGAATTCACATTATTGTGTAAATATTCTCATTATAAGCTATAATTTGCTTTTGATCTGAGAAGGTCATAAACATGCCATCAGTTATTTCATAGTAGTATATAACAATTCATTGTTTTTTGCTTCACTTCAAATGGGAGGTATCTGCAATAACTGTGTGGTAATGGCTGGCAAATGTTGACTTTTATCAATGGCTTGTGTTCGTTTCATGCTTTCAGCTCCTACATATTACAGCAGTGATTGCTGTTTCTGTTTTATTCTGTGGTGGTTTAGTATTATACCGGATATACTTCTTTGCATAATGTTATCAAATTCCTACTATTAGGCGTTGGAAAATATTCAGCTCAGATTCCAAGCTACTCTGAAATAGTGGTAAGCTTAAATCTAATTTGCAGCCAATCATTAAGGCCTATGTCAACCGTCAATTTCATGTATCTTTAATTCTGTTCTGAAAAACAAACATTTACATTTTATCTGGTTCCTGTCCTGTCCGAAAGTCTGTTTTTCACCCTTTTTGTTTTGCTGTTCCTTCTGGCCCTGTCACAATCTCTCCATGAAAACAGAGTAATGACTGTAGCACAGAAGGTTTTATGAGAAAGCGCTTCAGCATCTCATGAGACTAAGAGGACGAATTTGTACTCGTACTGAGCCAGAAAGGGAAAGAAGTAACAGGTGACTGCTTTCTCATACAGAATCTTGTTATAGGGAAGGTACTGAGGCAGCAAGAACAGAAAACAGCGTTATTTTAGTTCCAATTCTTGTGAATTGGAACTAAATAAAATGCAGAATAGGGTGACTTGTTAAATATACAGGATCTTTGGGGGCATGGCAGACGTGTTCAGAAGTCCTTTGTTTGGACTACATAGTTCAGTTCAATTAGTCACCAACATTGCAAGTCTGTGCTGAAACCCATGCAATTAAGGAAAAATTAGCTACTAGCTAGTGTTGCCAAAACCTACCTACAGTTCAGGATTTTGCAATACTGCGAGTAGTATGTATTTCACCATTCGAGCTCTAAGAGGGGAGGTAGTTGTACTGTGGGTTCTTCATTGAACTGTTATGGCAATGGAAGTGCCAGGTGGCAAAGAGCAGAAGCCCATGCAGTGAGTTCCTAATGGAGAGCAGGGAAGAAGTAAATGATGATGATTCCCACCAGCAAGCTGCGATGGGAGTCTGAAATCCAGTGCAATGCTTGTGCATTTACTGGGTTATGAAAGTGCACTAAGCGATACCTCTGAGTCAAACTTCTAAGTGAGGTTGTGCAACTTGTCGACTCATGGCTTTTTTTAAAGTGCCTCTTTGGGCTGTGTGTTATCTCACAACCTTTTCATTTCGGTGTTGTTGCTAGTCCTTTACTGGAGCAATTTGCAGGAACAAGTGCACTACATAATCTAGGATTAAGAGGCTTGCTGATTAACTTTTGGTTTTATTTTGACCCTTGTTGTTCTACTAGTGGAGTATATCCCCTGTATTTAAGTTTTCTGAAGACCATCACATAATACAGCCTTTATTATTTGCATTGTGGGAGCGTTAGCATCTAAATCATAGACAAGGAATGACCACACTGGTGCCTGAAGCTGGTGTCTCAAATTCGCTCGAGTAGTCATGTTAGCTGAATACACTGGTTCTTTCTTACGAATCTACTACTCAGACGTTTTCTTACATGTCCTTCAAAATGCATAGTGAGGTGATGAGCAGGCGTTTGATGTTATTTGAACTCTTCATATCTGGCAGCAATTGACTGATACACTTTTTTTTTTTTTTCCCTACCATTGCAAACAGAAAGGAGCTACACTCACTTTCCTTATGCAGAATCTGTTGAAAAAAACAGTTTTGTGGCTTAAGACAGTTACTTTTATGCAAGTTTCTCCTGCAGTGTCAGAGTATTGATGGAATCTTCAGGGATGTGCTCTGGATTTAGCCCTACTGATACTGAATTTATTCCAGCCAAAGGTGTTTTAAAATGAAAAGTAAATATATTTATAGAAAAATACATCACTAATATTTTCTCCATCAATTAAATAAATATTCAGGATTCCCTTTACTGGGATCCTCAACTTTTTCACAATAGGAGAGTAGGTGTATCTACTACCTAAGTTACAGCTGGGATTCCTAAGCTGCATTTGCTGTGTGTTGTCCTAATAATATTGGAGATCAAGCAAAGAAAGCCCAAATTTTTCTGGCAAACTGCTCTTGGCATCAGTTTGTCTGGAAAATCTTCATATGGCTCATAAAAATCCATTTATTTCCACTGTTGTCTCACATGGTAGAGGAACCCACATAACATCCTCATCCTCAGACATGCCTTATGTATAAGAAAATCTTGTAGTTCCTTTTGGCTGTTGTTCATTATTTCTACCTTGACATAGAGGTCAGATAACAAAGAACATTCACTTTTTTTCCCTGACTTTTATTGAGAAAAAGACACAAATTGCCTCCCTCATTTACATTTATATTTAATTGGTGAGAGATCTTTTCCCTTTTCTGAGGACCAGGGAACAGATTTGTGTCCAGATAGATAGTTTACCAGTGTCTACCTTTGAAGGCCCATTAATTAAAATGTGGATATATGCCTTCCTGGATCTGTTTAAATATGCCTCAAATGTCTTAACATGAAGATTTGCTTTTAGACCAACAGCATACAAAAATGATGAAAATAGTCATTTGTCAAACAATTTTTGTGATAAAAAAATATTTTTTATAATTAACAAAGAATGTAGAAACCATCGATTTTTAAAATGTTTATCTGTGAATGCTTCTTAGTAATTGCATAATACTGTAGAGAAGTGTATTACTAAAACGCATTGTTATTGTTTTTGCTATTTATTATTAGTGATTGATCTGTATGTAGCCATTCTTTATATACCAAATTAATTCTAAAACAGGTATTTGCTTTTGCCGAAAAGACATGACACCAAAGGCTGAGGTACAGGATCATGTCAAAATATCTGAAAGTCAGCGGGAAATTCCTTTCTAGGTAGAGGGCCTGCACAAAGCTCAACATTTCAATAGTGCCTTATTTAATTCAGGATACAAATGGAGATTAAATACTGCCTAAAACTACATGTGGAGCTTGCAGAATCCAAGAGGAGGGAGAAACAGAAAAAGAAGTTTTGTGTAAGTGTAAAATTGAAGCTGGGACTAAGTTCCCTAACATTCAGGATAAAAGAAGATGGTAAAATTTGTTAAAGGAAGCCCTCTTTATGCTTAAACATGCTGGTTAATATTCTAGCCTGACTGAAGTCAGAAACAAGCTCCCACCAACATCAGTGGCACCAGGATTTCACACTTTAGCTTAGGGAGGCAGTAGATCTTCTTTATTTCCATCTTTCTTTAGAACTCTGACTCCAAGGAGCTATTTGCTTTGCGTTTGACTTTGCCCGTGGGAGATTTGCTGTTCACTTCAGTAGGTGGAGATCAGTCCCTTCCTGCCACTGCCTGGCATCAAGAAAGGAGGCTTCCCTGTTTGTGTGTGGAGGTGCACCTGAGGAATGGTAATTTTTCCTTCCATCCTTTGTGATTACATTAAGAGGAGGTGTTTATAAAAGTGTTATTTTTATTTGTTTTTTTTTTTAAGGATGTGGTGTTCTGAATCAATATGTCTATTTTAACATTAGTCACTGTACTACAGATAGTACTGCCAAGTGACTAGAGACTAGAGCCCAGCAGAAATCACAACTGCTGGGAGTCTGTGGTGGTCGGTCTTTATGCTCAAGAGCCACAGAAAAAATGTGGTGTCGGAACAAACCTCTTTTGGTTTTGGTTAATTTTTTCATTTTAAGAATATTTTTTGAAATTTATTCATGGAGGTTATTTAAACTTTCAGTTCCCTGATTTCTTTTTTTCCTTTTCCTTTTCCTTTTCCTTTTCCTTTTCCTTTTCCTTTTCCTTTTCCTTTTCTTTCTTTTCTGCTTTCATCACTGCTCTTTCTGTTTCACAATGGCAATTTTTTCTTAATTCCTCATTTAACATTTTGTTTGTACATGATATTGCATTTCTCTTTAGGAAATACTAAACAGTCAGTATTCCACAGCTGCAAAGTTACTACTGTCTTGAGGCTGACACAGAAACAGATACAGAGCTATAGTCTGTTTAAATGGAGATTAAAATTTTATGTAGCAATTAATGGTTAACTGGGGGTAAATGATCCAAAATTACCCAGCAGGGTCTTTGTTGAACAGAAACACTGCTTAATGTCCCTTGTTTACTAACAATCTGATTATGACTGAGAAGACATTTCTTCTTGTATACTGTCAGGTCCACTTAGAAGCTAGGACGTGCTACTTTGGTGCAGTAGGAAGAAGATCAGGGGTATTGTAACATGCCCTGGACACAGATTTACACTCCTTGATATGCCATGTTAATGTTTTGGGATCTATGACCACTCAGTGAATACAGCTGACTACTGGAAAGTGCTTAATCTTCCAGTTTAACAGAGACCTAATAAAACTATGATAGTTGTAATGCAATGCAGCCATCACAAAGTCAGCTCCCTACTCCTGGGCACTACATGAAATCTGTGAAGGCCCATGCACTTGTTTGCCAGTTTGATCACGCAGGAAAATTATCTTCCTGTCCACAAATGTAATGCTCACCCCCATTCTGTACATCAAAAGCAATGCAGGTACTGGTTTAAAGCCGAGAGGTTGGGAATGGGCTCCTGCCTTTTGGAAAAATTTCTTTTGCCCCTCCTCCATACCTTCGGGCTTCAGGTTGACCGGAAAACATCCAGAGGTTGCATCCTGGTACTGCATGCGATCCCTTTGTGCTTGTAGATGTAGGAATGAAAGAAGAGATGGAAAAATGACTGGGAAGGTGTGACAGAGGACACCTTCTGGAAGTGAAAAGAAGGGGGACATGAAGATCTGTGCCATCTCTTTCGAGCAAGCTTATTTGTTTTGGGAAGTTTACATAAATGGGCAATAACCACACCCTTGACTTTAGGCTATTTATTTATCTAACTATGCTACAATTCAGACATTTATTATTATTTTTTATTTTTTGGACCAGATTCCCCACAGTCTATGGTGCTGAGTATTGATACTGTAAGTATTGTGTAAAGGTAAGTATTGACAGAAAGTGGTCCAGAGCATTTAGGTCAAATGCTTACAGATAGAGATGGTGATGACCTGCTTGTCAGCCCTGAGACTGGAGTATAGTGTATGAAATAGTAAAATTTTTCCCTCTACTTTCCACAGCAATCCTCCTAAGTCATCCACTAAAATAAGACTTCAAGCAAACAAAAGTAGCAGTTAAATCATCTGCTATGCATTAAATGTACAAATACTGAAAATTAAAATCCTACTTGCAGTATGCTTCCCAAAAGGTTTAAAGATTGTTTTGTATGGAAGAGTGGGAAGGAAAATGTCTGTCAATGCACTTTATATATGCTACCTGTGACAAATGTTTCATACACTTGAGGAATAGAAGGGAAAAGAATCCTGGGGAGTGAAACAAAGTGCTATTTGGTTTTCAATAGACATAGATCAGTTAAAAAATTAAAATGGAGAATATTTGATAAGTACTTTAGTTTATGCGATAACAATTACCACAATTTTTCTGCAAAAATTAGATTCATAATGTACACAACTATCCCCCCAAAACTGGTAAAAAATTACAAATAGCCACTGATAAAAAATTCAAGCGTAGGCAGATTACATTTCAAAGCGACAAGCCATTTTGCATTTGCTGGCAGGAGCTGGCATCTGTTTTTAGATGTAACATCCTCAGTGTAGCTGAAGAGCCTCTCAGAAAGAACGTTGCTGGGAAGAGCTCCAAGCGAAGACAAAGCCAGGTTTGCAAGATGTGGAAGTGAGCTTGCGTTAGGCTTCCACCACTCAGCAAGACCTACTGTGTGTAGTGAGCTCAGTGAGGTATAGAACTAGTTCATATTTGGCAGAATCAGGAGTCACTTGAGCTTGAGGTTGTCATGATCTTTTCCAAATAGCTCATTACATTTGCAGCTTCCAGGTGGGCTGGATGATACTCTTTGGTCTTTATTGCTGCTTCTTGGATGACTGGGAATTTCCCCTGATGTTCCTCAGCTTGACTGTGTGTGACAGTTCTGGCATTGTCTTGGCGAAATCGAGAACTGGCAGAGAAATGCCAGAGCTAAGGAATCAGATCTCATACTACACGGTGTCTTTACTGACACCACACTGTTAAACTACTCAGAAAGACAAGATAACACTTTCTTTTTCTTGGCCTTGTTGCTTTGATCCAGTACTTGCATGCTGAAGAGGGACTGTCAGAGCCCTGACAGCTGGCATGATGACACACATAGAAGTATCTCTAGAGCTTATTTTTCAAGCTAACTCCTTAAAGGGGTTGAGGATGTGAATGACAGTGTGTGCCAGGCTACACTGTACCTGAGTCAGCACCAGCTGTCTCCAGCCAGAAAGCCATTCATGATTGTTTGTTCCTCACCAGGCTTTTCAACTTGTAGTATGTGGTCTTCCACCTTGTGGCTATGCGCCGGGAGAGCATGGTTTGGGAACAAAATTGTTAGTGTATTTATAGTTGTCGAGTATTCAACTGATAGTAAACCTGTCTCAGTCCTTGAGAGAGATTTCAGTAAGAAGATTCTTTCGAATGATCTTGTTTGGAATGATATGTCATTCATGCCAATGCAAAGCATATGTAGAAGGCATCTCTCTAATCACCTTGTAGTCAGCAGCAAGTTACAGCAGCAGCATAGAATAGATAAGGTCCTTTCTGACAACTGGGTAAAATTATCTCATATTTCTGTTATTTGGGCATGTCCAGAAAGGCATGCTCCAACCATGTCTCAGCTGCTGAAGGCAGGGTCATGCACAACGCAGGACTTGAAATCTTTAATGGCTGGGTTAAAAGAGAGTCTGAGTGGTGAAATTCGGAAATCACAGGCATGCTGGTATTTTCTGGTTTTAACATGACTACTGTTCATAGGTAACCTTGTCAATGTGCCTGGGATTGTATATTTAGAAGCAGTAGAAGCTGGGGGAGTATTTACAATGGGAAGGATGATACTGAAATTCTAACAAGCACATCACTGACCCGAAGTCCAGGTACTCTGTTGTAGGTGTTCATGCTTTCTCAGATGGTATAATTTTCCTTTGGGAGAGAAGCTTTCTGATGTCACCTGTTGTATCTAACATCCCTAGTCTTCATTCTTTTGCAGAGCTATCAAAATATGATAGTTGAAGTCAGATTTTATTGATGTTAAAGTCTGACTATGCTGTGACCTTATCCTTTGCTTTGATATTTTTATGAGTTTCCACATATGCAGTTTCAGCATGCTTTTTTCTGGCTGACATACAGTGACCAAATACAACAATCCTTTGAGGAAAGTTGACTTTCTTCTTCTTCTTCTTCTTCTTCTTTTTTTTTTTCTCTCCCCCAGCCATTTCTAGTTTACTAAGAAGTCCCTTACTTTTTTTTCTCTTGGACTTTGTCTAGCAGGATGCAAAGGAAGGCATCTCTCATGCAAATAACATTTCTGTCGTTCCAGTAATTAATAAAGAGAATGTACTTAAAAAGTGTTGATCATCAAAATGATAGGTGGCTGAGACTCCTACGCTCCCAGACTTCAGTATCCAAACAGTAAAAAAATAGTTCAGAATGACAGGTTTTGCAGAAAAAAAAACAACAACAAATTTAGGTCAAGTGTTTTTCACATCCTTGTGAAGCACTGGTATCTGTTCTTACAAAAATAACTTGTTGAAAATAATATCTCATTTATACCCTATAGAATGCGATGAAGGAAATTTGTTAGTTGCTGTGCAGTGGGACTCTACTTAAATAAATCCACTGTATCATGTATCCCAATTACTTTCACTCTAAATGCATTTCCAAAGAGCACTTTTAAAAAAAAGTCACTTAAAAGCATGCAAGCGATCAATGTTTCTTTGATTCTAACAGCCAGATAGTGGGTTAGGTAGTTATTTTAATCTAAAAGTTTTCAATCTGCCCATACAACCTTGAAAAAATGTTGTTTGTGATCAGGGAATTTCACCTTGGAAAATAAAAAGGTGTCTACAACAATACTGGAAACATTTGCTGAGCTGTAAGAATTTTTTTCCTGGCTATAGACTGTCCATAAAGAAACCACCAGACGCACTTTGGAAACTTTCCCAGAGGAATAATAGATAAGTTAACGGAGCACTTTTTAATTTTGCAAAGTGCACTCTTCCTTATAATTTACTTAATATAGAAATTTAATGTACTGCAGTTTACTGAACAAATTACATTTAAAGTATTTTAGAGTTAGCTTGAAAGCTCTGCTTTGGTAGCCAGTTGGACTTTATTATTTGATTATCCAGATAAGGACAAGCAGTAACAAAGTTCTCTGTCTTAAGTGGTTCCAGGGATTATCTCTCAACCATTACCACAGTTAAATGCAGAATTTAAATTCCCAGAAAAAAAATAAAGGAGTACAGTAGTGCTTTCCTGCATCTGCTCTAGTTAATACTTAGTTTCATTTGACCTGTCTGAGAAGATTTCTTATTTATTCCATAACAGCTTTCATAAATGAACTATACCTTTATGTAATAAAAAAATGAAGTTATAGGAAAATATGAGAATGCTGGAAATGAATATGACCAGAATCAAATGTCCTCTTTGCATGTGCTGCAGTACAGCTAACTGAGGCTCTTTTTCCATTTATCTGAGCAGAACTTCCACAAAAACACAATTCTGGGTAAGAAATAACAATATATATAACTTGTTATTTTCATTAAACCTTGTCATAGACACATGATTCATCGTAAGTGATTCTTCCTCCCTGCCCTACTGTAGGGCAATTATATAATTAAAACAAGCAAAAACAAACAAACAACAACAACAAAAACCAAAACAACCATAACACAGTTTGTTTTTGAAATTATGTTATGGTTTTGTTATCGGACAGAAGGTCAAATGAGTGTTTGTACCTGGAATAACATAGACTATGGCATAAATTATCACAGGCTCTAAATTAGCTTTTTAAAAAGTTTCATCTGTTACCTGAAGGAGCTCTACACTTCTCCTGTGTCAGACACAGAATTTTGGGCAGAAATCTTTGTTACAGAGGTTTTTGCTGTCTTTAGGACGCACTGGGATAGTCACACAGAGCACTTGGAGGACAAAGAGTTATTTAAACTTTATGAGAAGCCAATGTAGAGAGCAGAGTTTTGATGTGTTCTTGAAAATCTTTGTGGCTAAGGCACGGTTGCATAATGCACTCTTTGGTTTCCTATGAATGGTTTCTCTATCAGGAGGAGTCATAGAAAAGACAGGACATCAAAAGAAAGGAAGTATACCTGAACCTTTTGCTGTCTGCTGCTGTAGTCTTCTGCAAATGGGAGTTTGAAGTTGTACAGTGATGGTAGCAGCTGGGAAGAACCTCCTGGGATGTGGGAGAGGATGGCAAGAGGGCTGGATGAAGGAACTAGCATGACAGAAGATGTCAGTAGGCATTAATGAAACCAGGTCATCACATTAAGCATGGCATAGTTTTCCAGTCAAATTCACAGGTGGATGACAGATTCTGTGATAAGGTGCCTGGGGAGTCCAAGAATCATCAAACTGAAGACTGGTTCAAACTTACAGCTGGGTACTTCCAGCTAAAGAAGACTGCAATGCAATGGCAGTTCCTTAAACTATCGCCTGCTCTCAGGGGGTCTGACCACTATTGCTCTTGAGTTTAGTTTCAGCAGTCCACTGGTGGTTAACCAGATGATCCTGGCTTGCCACAGAGACCATTCTGATGACATGAATGTTTCTGCAACTGAAGTCTGTAGTGGTTGTGTAGTCATTCATCTCTGCACTGTGTAGGTGTTCCTCCAGGTAAGACATAGGATCTCTGAAAGAATTTCAGAATATTTTCCTTCTGTTGGGGGTCAGAAAAGTCTAGTGATCAAATCTATTGCATGACGCTGTGGTCCACGAGAAACACCCAACCATCAACAAAACCCAACGATTGACAATGATACTAGGACTATCTCTAGTCTTTGTCTTTGCTGCAAGTGAGAATGTTGAGCTTAGTCAATTGATTTTTCAGGCAGACTATGATGAATTTCCTTATGAATACGTTCAGAAAAAAAAGTTTAGTATTGGATGGTAATTGACTGTCTGTTTTACCAAGGAAGGCAAGGAAGGTCAAGAAAAATTCACTATTAGGCAACATACTGTATTCCTGATGAAGAAAGTAAACGGTGCCAAATCTTGCCAAGGATTGCCTACAGCTGTTTTACCATCTAGAAGAGCAGAGATGAAATTACTAAGAATTGGACCATTATTATTTTGATGTTTAATATTTTCTGTGATGCAAAGATATTGAATTCTTAGAATGAAGTCAAGCTGTTTCCTGGCTTACAGAGGGACATTGCTTGTTTATTAATAAGTATACCAAATGTAAGAGACAACTGAAGTAGGTAAACAGTTGTT
>VXAA01004871.1:978527-1014811 GCA_013399115.1 Anseranas semipalmata
GCTGGACAGGGCAGTTGTCTGTAGATAGATTGTTGGTATGCTTCAGAGTTTGAATAGCTCTTTGGTGTGAGACTTGATGGTTGGAGATGAAGAATTAAGTTTTCTTTATCTGGAATGTAGCCTCAAGATAATCTCAGAGAAATATTTTATGCTTCTGCTTCTTTGAAAAACATATATATGCTGTTTGCTTTTAGCAGAAACATATAAATGGGTAAATCAGTAAATGGCCTCATGAGATTAACATTCAATTAATGGATGATTTTCTCCATACAAAGATTTTTATTAGCATTATGATTACTGAGAATAATTAGTCATAGAAGTCTCTACTATTATCAAGTTGAAGAACATGACTGTATCTAATTAATGCTGATGTGTAGAATTGGGTATTGCATTTTGTCTAGGATGGCAATGCAAAATCCCATGCTCTTGTGAAGTATGAGCTTCAGTGACATCATGTGGTCAGGACACACTTTGTTTTGCTTGAAAGAAGGCATTTTCAACACTTAAGAATGAAGACATACTGCTTTCTGAAAACCATACATGTGAAATGTGAGCTTATAACCTATAGCCATAGCATGCCATATGCAGACATTAGAGATCACACTAAGGACATGGACCTCCTAGAAATATTATGATGAGAGATCAGAGAGAAGCTGAAAATACCAGTTTGCCTCTATCTCATACGGTGGTTCTTGAGTTCAAAGAGGAGCTAAAACTACTCTTTTAGATCAGGGAATTGCCAGCTGGAGAAAAGCAGCAGCCTGTTTCCTTATAGGTCCTTGGAGATATGATTTTATCATTGGACTGCTGGAAGTCATTTCTGCCTACACTTGTGGATTGAGTCAAAAACATAGTTTACATACAGCAAGTTGTTATTATTCGCAGGCATAAAGAAGGTATTAAAGGTAAAGATGATCATTAATTTCCTTGTAATGACTAAGATTTTTGTATTGTGAGAGGCCTACCCTTTCTTTGATGAAATACCTGGCATGCTTTGGCTCACTCAGGGTTTTTTGCCATCTCAATGAAACTTTACTTCTTTCACAGAAAAAAAAAGAAATCTTGATAATGTCAACATAATGAACATGGAGCTGTTATAAAGGAGCAGGTACATAAAATAGTTAAGATGGCTCACTGTCCACAGCTGAAACAAAAATTTCTGTGGGCTAGAAAGGCTTAGGTCAGTGTTTTATTTTCTACCTTTATTTATTTTTCACCCCTAGCAAAATGTTGTAAGAGACAGTCTTCAGCTTGTCAGGAAATAACAAATGAAATTAATGGGGAATAATCTCACAAATAAGGAAGTATGTAGATTTAGTGGGCAGATTGACTTTTGTTTAGCAGCTCATATTCCAAGCCAACATGTCCACTGAATTTAATTGCAGGGAAATTAATATATACCATCTATAGTGATAGCAAAATAAATAAATAAATAAATAAATTTCTGTTAGTGTTTGCTGCTTCTTTTCAACTTTTCTCTTTTGATGCACATGTAGATGATTCAGATTATCAATTGTTTTTGTAGACAAATAGCGGAAGGCATTTAATAAGAACAACTTTAGTCTTCCAAATATAATCAAATATACATCCAAGGAAGGTTGATTTCTGCCTTTAATTCTTACATTAACATTTTCCTTTGTATTTAATGAATATAGTGTTGGGACTGGCAATTTGAGTGAATTTTGCATCATTTTTTGTGTAGGATGTTACTGCTGTTGGGTGTTAGCAAGTGCATCACTAATATACATTTAGAAGTTTTTAGAAATTGAATTTTTAAACATTTTTTCTCTTTTCTAAACAATAATTGTTGCCATCAGCTACTTTTCTCCCACATTTTTCTCACAGTTCTCCAGGGAAAAATTAATATTTTTAACTTGTGTGTACCTTCAAAACAGAAAGGTCTGAAAGACAGACTTAGATGTCTAGAAATACCACTCATCTCATGAGTATTTGGTATTAAAATCTACATGAAAGTGATGGAGGGAAGGGTGAGCAGATTTGAAAGCTCACAACCCAGTAAATTCTAAAAATCTGCTCTTTCTTTGTTTAGATGGAAATTTCAGAGACTTGATAACACATCAACTGTGAGATAAGCTGGAGGTGTGAAACAGCTCAGTCTATCTATCTCCCTTTCTTTTTTTTTGCAACTCCTCCTTATTTTATTCAGGTGCATTTGCAGTCAGAAGCCTCTTATCAAATGTGTGCTTATAGTTGAAAATGACACACCTGCCCAGTATCTATGGTAACAAAGGCTCTCTTCAATCTCAGACTTCTTGGTGCTCTTTTCAGCCTTTTTATCCCCTGAAAGAATAGATAATAACACGTATTTTTAACAGTTTGTTTTAATTTGTGTTGCCATTTTTTTTTTTTTGTAAATTTTCTGTAGTTATCTGAGCATCTTGCCACAATAAGCTTTTCTCCAGTGATTAGAACGGATTGGTCTTTTGTGATGATGCAGGGGTTTTGTTTTTGTACTTGCAAATATAATTTAAAAATGCAAGACAGAGATGGTAAAATAAACATTCTATTTTTGGAAAAGAAGAACTCCAGTTAAATGAGAGTTACCTATAATACCTATAACTGCAACAAAGACTTCCTGCTTCTGTAGATTGACATAAGAAACTGTGGATCTATGGGGTTGCTTCTAATCAAAGTGATAAATAATCTATAGTCCTTTTTTATTATGGAGAACTGATCTTCTCTTCCAAAAATAAACTAAGCTCTTCCCTCCTGTTGAAATTGATGAAAAGGAAGGGTGTAGTTTCTCACAATATCAGTTAGCTTGGATGACTCTGCAGTGAATCAACACAACATGGAAAATAATCAGATTAATAACTTTCTCTTCATTTATAAACCCTGACAATTAAAAAAAACATCCCAAACATAAGGCCTGTTTTTCCTCTTAAAACCTCTCTCACTCTTTTCAGTGTTATAAGTACAGTCAGTATTAGCTAAAGAAAAGGGCTTCAGTACCATCTGTTTTGCCTAGTTCTGAGATTCTTTCAGCAAAATCAGAAGACAGCCTGGGCATATTTTGAGTTTAAGTGGTATTGTGTGTGTGTTCTTTTAAATCAAGGTGAAGAGACAAGTTCCCCTGTGGAGTTCAAGAATCACTTAGCAAACCAGATCCTTGTCAGAAAACATAACAATATTCTTTCTTTATAGTGCACTCTATTCAAGGCTGCCTTTCATAAGACTACCCATGACATAAGGCTGCTATTCTTCAGTTCCTCCTGCACTCCTATTCTCGTTTGACAAGCACCTTCCAACAAGTGCAAAATCCTTCACTTCTAAGAACAGTCTTTTTATTAAAATGTGATATATTCCTCATCTATGTCCTACCTGTGAAACCTCATAGACCTAATCTACTTCACAAAGGTCTATGGGTCAGATTTTGTCTCCAGAATAACCATGTAAATCTCAGTGAGTTCACTGAAGTTACTGTATATTTATACTCATGTGGCAGAGCAGTGATCTGTTCTATTCATTAAATAATCCTTTAACCACTGCAGCATTTTAATAGGATGGATAGGAATGTGACAATTTACTATTTTGTTCTCATTACAGCCCATCAAATTTGGATACACAATACACTAGGATATGTGTAATGTTTTAGGGATGGAAGAGTTTCTTAAACAAAATTGCTGAAATACATGGTTTAATCTGAGCATGTGAAGAGTTTTGCAAAGGAAGGTGAATAACTTGGATGTGACTGTGAAGAGAAAACCAGTAGGCAGATTCAAAGAGTAATAGGGTCAAAGTAGCTGACTGGGAGATCAAACTTCGCAGGAATGGCTTGGAGAGCTATGAACAGCTATGATCTATGATCAGAAAAGATCGGATGAGGGGTGTTGTGACCTTAGAAATATAAAAGAATGGGTGAGAGGATTCACATCTGCAAATAACCTCTAGCCTTGTGGCTGGGACACCCAGCTAAGAGGTAGAAGGAAAATCTGGAATCTGTTCTGTTTGACTGTAGGGCAATGGAGATATCCAATGGAGATCTTCCAGAGATTTTCTGAGTTTTAGGACCATGATCTAACAGACTTACTTAGTTTCTTAAGGCTAAAGAAAAACTAATTTGAAAACAACAAACTTCCAAACTTTTTTGTTCAGATATTTGGTTGGGAAATCAATTATTTGAACGTGTCTGTTGCACATATTTCATGCCTTATATTTCCTTTCTATCAGCTAAATCTAAGCCTTCCCTATTGTTGCTAGTTTTTCAAGTGTGTGTATGGTTTTCAAGTGTATGCAACGATTATGTGGAAAAGGGTTATGGCAGGGCTGGGCTTCCATGGAGTTGGGCATGCTTACAAACCACTCAGCTTGACCTCCTGGAGGGAATACAGAGCTGAGAGGCAAAAATGGGACTTCATGATGTCAAGGCTGCAACAGCATCACTTCTGGTGATGCTGCCTCTCTCTGGTGAGCAATTTAGCTAATGCAGTAGCTGTTGAAGACAGAACAGGTCAGGCAGGAGAGCACAGGGACTCTCTACTGGGTATTTTGCTTGCCACCTATGAGGAAATCTCTCCGTTCTTCTATGCAGCCTGTTCTTCAGTTGTGAACAACATTGCTTACAACCTGATGCTTAACTTCAGGAATCTGCTGACCTTTGAATGGTCGACCTTCAAGTGAAGGTTGACCTTCAGGACTGAACAGAAGAAGTAGTTTGTGCATACAGTTGTATATGAACATGCATATATTCATATATAGAAATATGTGTATATTGACTATTTATATATTTTTCTAAGTATATTGAGACTGCACTTTATCCCTCTCATTTAGTGTCTACTTCTGTATTATGGAGTCTATCCAGGGTAGTGATAGCAGGGAGCAGAGGTCAAAAATATTAATAGGATTGTTTAATATTATAAAAGAATTATGTTTTTCAAGGTTATTCTAATATCCTAGTCAATAGCAATATCATCACTGTCTTCATGTAATCAGATTATGCTTAATAAAATATAATGCTGAATACTCAAAATTAAAATGAAGATGGAATAGGAGAAGAAGATTGTGATAAAGAAAGTAAAGTTGTCATCATCTTCATTTTATCAAATAATTTCTACTGAACAATGGTGAGGCTCCACATCGGCTCAGTGGCCTTGTGCACAGAGGTCATCCAGAGATAACACATCCTTTCCCATCACCATTTCGATTACCAGGTTGTTTTCAAGGTTTTACAGAACTGACACGAGTTTTAGAAGCCATGGAGCTTACTACTTGGAGGAGGGCAAATTCTCCTCATTGAAAATATGAAACAAAACATGAAGACCTACCCAGTTTTACCCAGTTCTGAAGTATGGGTGTAAATACTCTTTCTTTTTTGAAAAAGCTGCTTGAGGGAAACTCTTTCTTAGTCACTTTTCACAGACAAAGGAGAGAGCAATGCACAAAGAAATTTTTAAGAGAGACAAAAATGACTGGGGAAGAAGCAGAAGGCTGGGAGAACAAAGGAAATGATAGTTCTAAGGGGAAGAGAAGGTGATTTCTTAGGAAATAATTAGACTTGTTATTTAATAAATAGTGTTTCTTCTATTTATTATGCAGTTAGAGCTTGTTTGGTGTCTGTGAGGAAATAATTGATTTGACTTTTAACAGACACTTAATGAGTTATAGAATAGCTTAGAAATCTTCTTCACACTGTGAATGGAATTGTTTTCAGAGCTGATTTGTGAAATTTGTGAAGACAGGCCCAGAGTTCAAAACCAAAAATGAACTCCTCCTACATGGAAGGTTTATTTGGATCATTCTTCATGCTCAGCCTACTTGTAGCAATTGGATTAAACCTTCAACACTAAATTTTTCTTCCTAAGCTTACGGGTGTTTAAGCCTGAGATGCTGTTGTGAAGTTCCCTTTGAAATTTTGTTCTACAAGTTGTTTCATGGTGATTGACAATATCATATCCTGTTGCACAGAAGGAAACAAAGGCAGGCTAACTGCATTTTGGAGCACAGTAAACTTCTGATGGATGCACTCAGAATCATTAATATAAACTTCACTATACTTTTTATTTCTGATTCTTAACATAATATCACACGGAGATTTTTATTTATTTATTGATTTATTGCATGGAGATTATAGCATGCAGGGAGTTATCACTTTTGCTGCGTTCCTACTCTACCTTTAGCCTCATTACTTTAAAAGGAGGGGTAAAATATCTCTTTTGCAGGCTCAGAGGCTTAAAACTTACTAGGGAAAATGTGACTGTGGTCAGTTACCAGTCTGTGGGTAAATGCTGATTTATTTAAAATTGAAAGAAAATTAGCCCTTCTCCCTAACTCCCTAACTTACTTCTGCAGCATTCAAGGAGCTGAAGACCACTGCTAAGACTCGTGAAGAGTATTTATATTGGCTGGGGACAACCAACATCTTTGGTCTTCAGTGACCAAAGGCACAAGGGCATCCAGTGGCTGGAAACAAATCCAGTCTATAAGAAGGAAGCACACATTTGTAGCAATGGGGCACATTCAGCATTTGGATCAACTGACTTAGGAGCATCATGGACTTCATCTTTTGAAGCCTTTAATCAACCTGATATCTTTTGTAAACATAGATTGTTTCATCAAAAGTTTCAGGTTTGATGAGAGTTATGGGGTGATGCTCTGTGCTCTGTGGGAGGCTAGGTAATAATTTTTTATGCAGAAACAAAACACAACTTCCATGTTGCTTGCAGTCTGAATATATTGCTTAGTCACCCTTTTGTAACTATTTTTTCTTCAGAATAACCAAAATTTTCTTTTGGATAAGACAAGGGACAGAAATGAATGTAGTAGTCCAGCTGGTAGGTTACAGATAACACAATCATAAAACTTAAAGTTATATTTCAGGTAATTAGGAAGTTTGCTTATTCTATCATTAATTGTGCAGCTGTTTAATTTAAATATAATCTGATTCATAGTGTTAAAGTTTATTCCAAGCTGCATGTTACTGTTTTCCCTGCAGTCTGCAGCATTTTGTCAGGGAAATATAGAATCTGGAAATAAAAGGAAAACACTATTTTTTGTTTGCAAAATTACATGTTATGCCTATCTGTAATTTTTTTTTAATAAAAGGAACTTGAAGTAATACAATTATTTCTACTGGGAAAACCCCTCGGGAGCAAGTTGTACACAGTAATTATGATTTTAGACCAAGCTGACATCTTTACTAAGTTCTGTGTTATCTTACCCTGTATTAAGTATGTTAGGTTTTTGAAGTGGGTGTTTCAAATGTCTTCTCTTAATTATCACTGTGTAACTGAAGAAAAAGTACAAACTCACAGCCCCCTAAATGTGAAGACTGTTTTGATTTGGTTTGTTTTGATATTGTTTTTCACATATAAATCATATAGACACATCTGCGACTGAAATGGGGATAAGCCTCCTGGTGTTATCTTATTTCTTAATTGTAGGCTCTCATTTTACAAGGCGTGTGTTGACTTGGTCCTTTCCTTATCATGCCCTCCTCTGTTGTTTACTTGCTTATTTACTGGCAAAGCTGCTTATATTTTAAACCTATCTAGGCAGAGCAAGCTTTAAAAATGCTTGTCAGATTTGTTTTAATTCAGAAACCATGTTCTTTAGCTGCACATGTAGGCTTGCTCAAGTTATTATTTTTTTATTTTTTTTCCTTTTTCACACTAGAGTCATAGAAATGCCTCCTCCGGATAACAGAAGGAGGCAGGTGTTATTGAGAATAGTCTTTGTGAAGAAGTGGAACCATTATTAAAAATACTTTCAGATAAATGTCAGTTTTTATACTTTCTGATATTTAACTCACATTTCAACTTTTTCTATTTTTTCTACTTGAGTGTCTGTGGGGTGAGGGGGCTCTGAAATGAGCCAGTAGGATACAAAACAGAGCTGCTTTTGCTGTTATGCTACTGGTCCTGAACTCCTGCACTTAGAAAGCTTTGCAGGATTTTGGATCTAAGCAGCATATTTTTCACCTGGCTATAGTATTATTAAGAATAAAATCCCATTGCATAGCCTGTGGTTGGATGCTCTTTCACCTTAGCACTTAATAGTTCTTCAGCGCTTTCCACTTGATCATTGCACAAAATCACTTGCCACTTCATTTGAAAATATACTTCCAACTTTCTAAAGTAGATGCTGTTTTTCCACTAGTGGAAAAAATGAAAAACACAGTGGTTAAAGCAGGAAGGACTAATGAGAGCAATAGGAGAAAGCTGGTACATTGGCAATGAAGCTGCCCTTCCCTCTCTTTAGATTTTCTTTCCTGTTTATCCATTATCACGGATATAACAGTAATCGAGTTTATAAATAATGTTTCATTTGGTGATCCCAGTGTTTTACAGATATTAATTAGTTAAGACTGATAATAACCCAAGGAGACAGGTTAGTGCTACTTCTGTTTGGCAGGTAAAAAATGGGGTTCACAGAGGTCATATGATTTTCCACAAGGTTATGAAGTGTATCAGTGTCAGAATCAGGGCTGAAACTTAGGACTGAACACTGCTTCTTTAAGGGTGCTCAGTGACAAACCCAGCTCTGTGTCACAAATTTGAGAAAACATTTTTCCTGCCACAATATCTTGATTAATCGACTTCTGCTTGGCAGTACATGTGGTAGCAGTGTCTCAGACTCCCAGTATCCTGTTTTGTGAACCTTTTAAAGGTCTTCTCCATTTTGTACAGCCGTCATATCCTGTCACAGTTATTTCATGAGTAAGGAGAAAGTGTATTTTGCATCTAGTTTAAATGTGCCAAATAAAAAGGGGAAATGTGAAATACAGCTGGATGAAAAAGTTGTACCTTGTAGACAGTACTGAAAGGAATCTTCCTGATGTGACAAATCTGTGTCTTTATATGATTTATATTGCAGTTAGCTGTGTATCCAGGCAAAGAAAAATTAATAGAACATAACCTGAAAATTTTGGAAAACGAACAGGAGATAGAAGTATTTGGAAACACAGAAACTGTTCTCTACCACAACAGTAATCTTAAACAATTCAGTTCTAGTAGTCTAAAGTATTCTGAAGATAGAAAACAAATTCAGAAGACTCTGGGCCTAAAGAAGCAGCAGGAATTTGCAGGGGTTTAAAGGGACAACCTTCCCCAAATATTTCTGGATATGTTTCTAGAAAACTTATCGTAAATTATGCATTTTGATGAAATTTATCTCAATTTATATGCAGAACAAGAGGAAAAGGCAAATAAGAATGATGTAATCTGAGTTTCCAAATAACCTAAAAATCCAGTTTCAAAAATGGAAGACAATGTGCAGTCCTTTCAAATTTTCAAGGCATGTGTCTCTGAAATAGGCACTAAAGTCAGAGATCCATTCTGCCTGATTTCAGAAACACTTAGAAAGATTATTTTACATGCTAACGTCTATCTGCTAGACCAGCAACAGCAAATAAGTAATAGAGAGTTTTGAGAATTGTGCTCTGAATTTTCCCATTACATCTGAAAAGTCATTTAGTGCATATTTTTCTGTATTTTTGTTACATTTAGAAACCCTCACATTGTTTAGAATTACTTGTGTCTGTGTTTCTTCCAGTTTTGATTTGTGAATCTTTTAAGAGGAAAAAAAATGACAGGAGAATGTGTAAAGAGTACCTTAGTTTACTGACTAGTTCATGAGTAATGAGACTTTTTTTTCTAGTAACATCTTCTTCATGAAGTTATATATTCTTTGATATTTGTCTTTCTTATTAATGTACATAAAAAAATTAAAAACAGCATTTCCCTTATGGATAGAAATAATAGGCTGGCATACTCCGTTTTTTGCACTGTAGCACATTTAGATAATTTTTTTTCATACAGTCTTCTCTGAGAGGAGTATTGTGGTCACTACATATGATTTGCATTTTGAAAACTAGAGTTTAGAATTGATCTAATATTATCCCATCTCAACTGCTTGTATTTTCATTAACTGGTATTTTTTATGTACTCTTTAGAAAGCCAATTTGCATTGTCTGGAATTTTAATACTATTTTAAAGTACAATTAACAAAGAATTAACAAAGAATCACATGGCAGACTAGAAATGCTCACTTTTGGATGCTGAATGCAGGCAGAAATCTGTGGGCAGAAATCTCGATGTACAGTTGGGTGTCACTCCTCCTCTTGGATCCCAGAACAGCATGAACCAAACTGCCTTGCTTCTCTTGTCTAGACAGAGTTTTACCTGGCTTTATGCAAGGAGCTTTTCCTCAGGCCTCCTGATACTTATAGCAATGATACTCTTGAGCCTGCAGCCATACAGAATCTGTAATAAAAAGAATGAGATACTAGGTATGGCCCTGGGAATTTCCTGTACTGTAAACCAATACAGGCAGATAGGTGTAACCCTTTGAGAAAACACTTGTGGAGGCTTCTGCAAATGAATCCTACAGGCTTTGTGTCACTGCACTTAAAACATCTTACCGCTGGGAATACCACCGGAACTGGTATTTTCACCCAGACTGGAAGCCACCATTTAAAATGTCATTTTACATCCTTTTTCTTAGTAGCACCTCGAGCTGTTTATATGTCATTGAATTTAATAGTCTGTTTTCATGCTGCTGCAGATTTGCCAAACAGTCCATTAAATAAGTATTAAAAATAAAGTTGCCAGGTTTTGGCAGACAGGTTGAGGAAGCTGGATTCTTCATGGCTTGAAAGATGTTAGGTTGCTTTTTGACTATAAGGTAAATTTACTGGGTGTTTGTGCTAACATTATCCACAGTGAAATGGTTAATAATAGTAACATCAGTGGGATAACAAGTGCAGTCCACACAGCTCAGTTATCACTTCTACCTGTTTGTAGACCTGGGAGGATATAACAGTGTATTGGATTATATTCTGTTCATATTTTTAAACTGTTAAAAGTCATAAAGGAGGAATACTTCACCATGGTCATGTTGATTTTGTAGCAAATGGGAAGAATCAGAGTACTTAAATATCAAGGTTAGGGCAAGAACAACACATTGAGTTAACTGTAATAAAAAACAGACTGTAACACAGAGACATCTATAATTACAACATGTCCCTTTCACGTTTCCCTTCTCACTCCTTCTGGATAGTTTAGAGGCAACGTTTAAGAAGATAATTTACAGATGTGTCCAAGTCCTGCTTTTGCAAAACTTCTAGTCAAAAAACTTCATACAGTGCTGGACCACTCACCATGGGACTCCCATTTACATCTTTACATTGTTTTACAGATATGACTAAACTTTTTTTTTTTTNAGACAGCTTAAGTCTTCTCAGCAGTGTAGGCAAAATTGAATTTTGTTGCCCCTGGGAGAGCTGGCAGGGTCGGAAAGGTTTTCGAGGGGATGTGGTATAGGGGACATGGAAGGTTTTCAGTGTTGGGAGTGTCAATATGTTTGAAATGATTGTGAGATGTTTGGGAATGCTGCAGAACAAGGCTGGATTATTGCAAACACTCTAAACCTACGTGAAGGTCATCATGGTATTGTTAATGCCTCATTTGTTTGTGCATCTTTAGCTTTTCACAAACCAACTCTGCAAGCAGCAAGTACACAGCCTAAAATGATAAAATAAATATATGTTGTCCATCACACACCAAAAATAGCTAGGCTTTAATGAGTTAATAGGCTAAGCATTAGTAGGCTCACTGCCTAGAAGGGTTGGCCTCTGGGGCTCGTTGGAGCTGCTCCCTGGTGTTGCTGAGTTGCCATCTTCTACTTGCCCTGACATGGGCGCGGATACACACAGCATCACCAACTGAGCAGCTCTGGGCTCTCAGCTCACCCGGGGCCAGAGTACTCCTGACTAAACCCACTGTTTCATTTGGTTTGTTTGTTTTCCTATAGGATTTTCTACCGTTCCATGCTGGTGTCTTTCTCTGTAATTTTATCTTTCTACAGACTTTCTCATAGCTCTGCCTCATGATTGTAGCAATTTCCTGAGAAATCAGACCACAGTGGGGCTCTGGTGGTTTCTGACAGAGGTTATGGTACGGACATTACCCGAGCTCAGCAGTCTCCAGCATGAAGTGTAGAAACAAGGGCTGTGTTGTGTGGGTCAGTGAATCATGGAGTGAAACAAAGGTGGAGGAGATGGCAATGTTGCACATTGAGCTTGTGTCATCTTGTTTTGCATACTTGTAGGAGGGCCCAACAAGTGTGGCATCTTGTCCTAGTTTCTTAAGACCTGGTCATGCTCCCCAGTAGTATAATGTCAAGCAGGGACTGTCAGATGAAAGCCAAAATAGAAATAGTATGGATCATAAATATAATTCCAGTGGAGCTTCCAAAACCAGAACTGTTCCAACTTTTTTTGTTGCTAAGAAATATCAAAGTATGAAAAATGATAAGGTGACTGCAGCAAACTGCATTATACATAGTCATTCAGATAGGTCACTTGATTGTGAAGGAAAGTAGCATTGTCCTTCAGGATTCAACCTAGCTAAAATAATACATCTTACATCTGAATAGGATTTTATTGCCAAAAAATATGCTAGCTCCTTTCTTCAGTTGAGCAAAAAATAATGAAAGGCTTGGTTGAAAAGCTATATTCTTCTCCATGGCTACTGATATTTCAAAACAACAATATCAAATGTTTTTAACACTTTTTCATTCCTGCATAGTTATTTGATTACTTTCAAGAAGAAAGTGAAAGTGTCTTAGAAATATCTAAAAATATAAAAGGCAGAGTGTGACCAAATGGTTTGAACTTTGAAAGCATGTTACCCTTTGCAGCTGATAATGCTAGCATTAACTTAGAGGCATCAGTCTGCTTGCAGACTAACTGAAAATGAGAGCAAATATTTGCGTTCAGTTGCCCTTTTCATAATATTCTGCATAGTATAGCAAAATAGTCATTATTTATAGGAATGCAACAGGAGTCTTGATCATTTTTTTCTTGCAATATTACTAGTATCTCTGTTGGTCAGCCTTTAAAACATGGAAATGATGAGGCATGCCCATGTGATAATTGTCATTATATCCTGTAGTAGAATGGATGTTAAAAAGTCTTCCTTTTTTTTTTTTTTCTTTTATGTTGCATGTTCAGTGAGGATTACCCAATTTTTATCTTAGAATTCTTTGAGAATAAAAAAGATGAACATGATTCAGAGTTGGTTAATGTTACTGAGGTTTCTGTCACAATGTTTTAAAACATTTTCTCTTTCTGATGCTGTCTAAAATTGGATCTTTGCTCAAACTTGACATAATGCCTTAATTAAGGGATAGGTTACAACAAAATATTTATGACAAGTTCTTCTGTCAAAAATGTAACTCATCTGAAAACAAATCCTGATAGAGTGGAAAGAAAGGAATAAAGCAGTATTCAGTAACATGTGTTTGATTTCAGAAAAGAAAATTACCATGGTCTGTAGTTTTTCATGCGTGCTTCTGGAGTCTTTAACTAGGAAATGTTTGATCTTGAAATCCTTTTTTCTCAATATCTTAAAATTTTTGATATTGATGTTTGGTTTTATCTTCAAATACATCAGGACAAAGAGTAGATCTTTCAGTAATGCATGTAAAGGGCTTTATGCATTTATTAAATCAAAAGACACATTAGAAAGTTCCAAAAATGATCATAAATCTGATTTAAATAACATGTTCCAGCTTAAGGTAACTAAATTTAATACTCAATAGTAGTAGTAATGTGCATCTTAGAGAAAAACATGACACACTAAGTAAAATGGTGTTTCCCTGAATTATTAGGTGTTACAAAGTTTTCTTCCTGTGGCCACCCAACAGGGTGCCCTCTTACCTCCCCATGTGAAGAAATCTTATAAGTTCTGTGTACTCAAATCAGTGACCTCCCCTTCTGCTAATACTGCATTGCTCTTCACATACTACTATTCTAGCTGTCGTTATTATTTTAGTTGTCACTCCTTGTTTGCTTTTATGAACCTGTCAACAAATCAGCAAGGCAATGTACTTGAGCAAAATGATGCCAAACAATGAGACCTAAAACATGGCAGAGCATTGTAATAAAAAACATAACTTCTAAGATGTAATAGTTAACATGCTAATGATTATTTAACATAGAAAATGTTCTCTCTCTGATAAAAAAATAATGGGGAGGGGTGGAGGATGACACAGAAATAAGGCCTTTTCTAAAGACCCCCACTCTCATCTTTTGCAAATTTGAAACTACAGTAAGTTGCAAATGTTTCCTGCTTCATAAAGGGAACTTGTGAGGAAGAAGCATAAATTTCTACCTGATATATGGGTTACATATGTTGGATATAATATAATCAATATACAATACACCTCATAAATGTAAGATTTTTGTCTGGCTGGAGCATACTAATGTGTTAGAGGGAAAATATGCTGTACTTCAGATTTCAGGGAAATTGTATTTAATTTGGCTTTGTTCAAATCTCATATAGTTTCCTTGGGAGACTGTTTATGCCATATTTTGTGCATGTTTTTCCTGTGGAGTGGAAGGGGTTCTGCTTTTCTTTTTGGAAATGCCTTGTAAACTTAATCTTTTTGAAGTTTTTAGTTTTTAGTATTTAATTGATCATATGCATGAAGAAGAATATACGTTCTTTTCTTTTTCTCTCTCCTCTCCTCTCATTTTTTATACAATATAGGCAGATATGGATCTGCTTTTTTTTTTTTTCTTTCAGATATTTGCATCTTTAAGAAAACGCAATTTCCAATACAAATTCTACAGTACAAGTTGTAAGAGAATAGTATTAGAATCATGTTATATAACGATACTATAATGATATACATTTCTGGATCTTACTATTGGTATAAGAAAAATACATTAATGCTTTGGAAGTAAATGAGTATTTAATTAAATGTTGTTCAAAATTCTTTGGTGAGAAGGTGATTGTCTTGATAGTGGGATTAAACCCTTATCTTTGCTCTGTGACTTTGGACATTGCCTTCTAGTTGTCAGCAAATAGGAAGTTTCAGAGTAAACAGCTACAAGTGGCAAGTATTGTAGACAATCTCAGTTGCTGCAGTTCTTCTGTGTAAATGCTTCTGAGATATGATTAAAGTTGAAACCTAAATGGAGATAAAACAAATAGGACTAAGCTAAGTCTAAAAGGTAAAGCAGAAGAGGTTTATTTGTTTTTAGGCAACAAGATTACTGTTTAAATTGCATTTCATCTCATTATGGGACTGTTATGTCTGTTACCTCTCTTTCTGACATTAAGTTACTGAATACTGCAGATTCCATTAATGTCTTTTTGTAGGAGACATTTAGGACATTTTGTAGGAGAGGTTATACTCACTTTTCTACCACACAAAAAGATTGAAATTCTTTTTGAACATACCAGTGAGTTAATTTATCTGATTAAGGATTAATTATGCTAATGTGGTCCCAATGATTAGCTACCTTCAATGTAAAACTTGAAAATATATTTCATATATTACAGATCTTTGGATTAAACAGCTTGGTAGCTTTTGATCTGGTAGCGACCTGATACTTTGAAAGTATATTTTTGACCAAGATGGTGGCATTTTTTTTTTTAGTGCCAAATTCTGCAACCCCTATTCATGGTGAGTTACGTTTTTTTCAGTCAAGCTTTTCTATAAAATCAATACTACCATTGTACAAAAGCTTTATTCACCATTACAATGGTCAAATCCCTGCAAGCAAATGTTGTGTTAAAGAGCACCTTTTACTCACAGCTCACAGATGAAAGCTTTTCTTTTCTTTTTTTGTTTTATCTAAAAGAGCTAATCTTTTATACACAGTTCATAAAAGTTAAACTGACCTTTTTTTTTTTTTTTGTGGCAGTGAATTGTGCAGCTTAAACATTTATTAAACCCTTTGTAAGTGATATGACAGAATTCTGTCACAACAGTTTGAAGCATGAAAGTAAATTAGTGTTTATACCAGCTGAAACCATTCCTAGTTTCCTGATGAGTACTTCAGTACAGCAGACGGCTTACTTTTCATATAAATAAAAATACATATCAAGGACAGGACTTTCAAAATATTCTGACAAATCCAGTGGTTGTAGCAGAATGTCACGCAAAGGCACCGAGCTGAATTTTGACACCATAGCCCAGTTTTTTTTCTTTTTCTAGAAAGCAGGAGCTTCTATTTTTCTGTAGTTTATTTCTTTTCCTTTGGATTTACTCCTAGATAATCATTCCATAATCAAATAATTATCCATTAGTTCAGCTGAGGGAAACAAAAGACAATAGCAAATTAGTCAATAATGTCAGCAAAATCTGTATTAAATGTCTAGTGACTTTAACGCTTTCTATTTAAAAGAAACAGAACATAGCTCTACTTGACTTAAGAAGGGAAATTAAAAGAAAAAAAGGTTGAGGAGGAAATCTCTATGTTAATATGACCTCATTTAAATGCATCTGCTTTCATCTGTTGTAAGTTCTAAATCACAGTATGTTGCAAATGTTTCCTCCTTCACAATAGGAGCTTAGTAGGGAGAAACATTCATTTCTACCTGACATGTATCTAATGTGATCAAGAAAAACTCCTGGTGAATGTAAGCCTTTTGTCATGATACATTAAGGGGCTAGAGGAAAAATATATATGCTCCATTTATGATTTTTGGAAAGTACAGTTGTTTTGGTTTTCTTTGAATTTAATGTTAATGGCAGTGATGATGATATCTGATAATGTTTTCTTTGGGGGTACTCAATCTAGATTTTTCAGGATTGGCCATACCATCTGAGATGGAACAGGCTTTCATTTAACTGTGTATGTGTAGCCTGATGTACTGAGCTGAGCAGACATGCCATCTAATTGAAAAGAACAGCTATGTGGCTGGGAGTAATGGAGATTAATTAATGTAGTGCTATTGCTAGAGAATTGTTTGTGATAAATTTTGCAGTTATTTTGTATCCAACAGGAATATGAGACTGGATTATAATTGTCATAGGGTTGAAGGGTGCCCCAGTTTATGTTCTCTCACTATTGCATTTTTCCACCCTGAACTGCTTTTTGCCAGACCAGATGTTTCTTCCTGTACTTAGTTTTAGTAAATGGTTTAAATACTTGACATCAAATTCTGCCAATGTGTAAGTAGGTTTAATGCTGCTTTCAGTAAAATTTCCCTATGCACACCAAGGCCTCAATTGGCTGGCCAAACAGGATTTGTTCAAGACAGGATTTCAACCTGGAACAATAATGCAGCTTTAGCATCTTTCCTAACAAAATCCCATTTAATATCCTTAAATTATTCTCTTATGTCAGTTTTGATTATGTTACAAGTACTGTACAGTTTGAAGCACTGGCACAATAATAATATGCTACATTCATGAAGTATTAGAATTTTTCTGTAATTAGTTCAATTTGTAATTTCAAAATATTAGGAGAGAAAAACTGTTGTTTTTTTTTTGAGAAAATTGCATGTAAAGGGTGACTGCAGCAATATTAGTAGAACACAGGAAGCTATATCATTGCTAATCAATCTAGAGAGCTCTGTCTCTTACAGATGTCAATACAAAGTTAAGTGCTAAAATAATTGTAGTGTAGGCTTTCTCATAATTACTGTTGTTCATTTGGTATGTTGTGCAAAAAAAAGAAAAGAGGAATTTGCTTTGCAGTCAGCAGCCGCAAATCTCTAAGGAGAAGGAAAGTAGATAGCAGAAGGCTGATAGTCATCCATCATTCCTGACAATTTCACAGCCTAGAATAACTTGACAGAGACCCAGAACAAAATGTTGTTGAGAATTGAATGCTGCTAAGCTGAGTGAATTGACTTTCTGATGTCAAAGCAGGACCTGCTTGAAGTGGCTGATGATTTTCCTTTTCTGATTTCAGAAACACTGATGTTTAAACTGCTTTGTGGTATGAATGCTCTGAGCAGATTTGGAAACTGGGGAACAGTTTTAAAACTTTCTCTCTAGATATTTGTAAGGACTTTGTAAGATAATATGATTCTGGTCAGGAAGTGTGTGAGTTTGATGACACTTACTAGTAAAGAGGATTTGAACTTTGCATCCTCTTGCTCTAGACAGTCATAAGCAGACTTAAGGGATCGGAATTGTTCCTCATGTGCCTTGAAACAAGACATTTTTCAAGGACCTGGCTCATGTCACCTCCATCTGTCTTTGGGGCTGTACTAGCTACTCTGCCACTATCCTTGGAAAGGTGGGATTGGTAGCAGTTTGTTACTGGACAAACTTTGTCTCTCTGCAGAATCTGGGAATGAGTTGTCTGTCTTTGAATGCCCATTCCTTTTTTTTTTTTTCTTGTTAAAACATTCTTGCATTGTGTTTAGAATAGGTATGAAATCTTTGCATTAGAACATCAGAATGAAGTATGTTGTGACACAGTTTCCATTTAAGTAGCATTTGTATGTAAAGGAGATCATTTTCCAGCTATTTATTTAGAAAAAAAATGAGATTGGAAACATTCCTAAATTATGATAATTAGAGATTTATTTACCAATAAATATTGCCAGTTTTATCTAGTATTGAAAGACTAACCTTCTAAATTGCTTACAGCCATTAAAATATATGAAGAACACAAACTGCAGAGCTTAAGTGGAAAGAACTCTTGTTTTGTAAAAGACACTTTATATCTTAGAAGTATAAAATAAATGTAGTGTAAATAGGATGTGTGGGCTAAGCATGCCTTCACTGATAGATAATGTAAAAGGTTTAGCAGGTTTATTTGTAAACCTAACAGTACAGATTTAGTCAGAATGGGGCCCTGTACTGTGCATGCAGGCATTTAAAGGTTAGGAACAAGGAATTTCATTAGTCTGGAAAATCCTCTGCTGTCACTCCCCAGTCCCTTCGAATTGTTTCCAATTGTATTCTCACATTTCTGTTGTGCGTGTTGTGTTTTAGTTTGTTTGTTTGTTTGTTTATTATTATTATTATTGGATGTATTACTAGTACAGTACTTCATTATTAATTTAACTCCACTATAAATTGGCATAAAGAACAGACATTTTCAAAGTGCTTCGATTCCCAATAATAGTGTTATAGCAACTATCTTTATGCTCATGTAGTTATAGCCAGTATAAAAAGGTTAAAGTATCAAGCCTACCAGTCTGCTACATTTATCCTTGTTCCCAATTTCCTTAAAAATATAATGTATGATGCCTAATAGACTGAGGCATAGATCTAGTATTTTATGGCTTCCATTGCATCCTTAAAGCAGCACTGAGAGACATAAAACAGAAAATTGGCAAGCCAATTTTATTATATCTTGGTGCTAGAATTAAAAAAACAAAAAAACAAAAACAAACAAAAAACACGTTATGTACCACAGTGTTGTCCCATCCTTCTCCATTTCTTTTCCCTTCCCTTGTCCTCATCACAAGAGAGAAAAAAACCTGAACTTTCATAAGAGTTAAAGAGTAACTTATTAATATAGAAAAAAGCTAGACTTTCTCCCTTTTGAAGTTTAGGACAATTGCATTCTGCATTTGTCTAGAAGTCTTACCTATCAATACAGTCCATCCAAGAAGAGGTTTCTGAGGATAAAATAGCTGTCATTGTCACATTCTAATCAGAAGCTACTTCTTCAAATGATATCAAATATTTTGTCTGTCTTTCTTAGTTTTGCTGTTATTTTCCAGCAATTCAGATATGAGAGCTTCACTGAAGACAGTTTTCTATATCCTATTTACTGACAGTTATATTGTAACTGGGTAGTTATGTGCATTTCTGTGATGTAGAAATGTGCAGGAATCTTTTTCTCAGGGACTAAATGTTTCAAAGATGGACATATTTGAACTTTCATATGGATTTTGAAAAAGAATATTTGAAATTTAAATAATTCATTCTTTAATTTTCTTTTTAGTTTCAGGTTGTAAAACAAAAGTTTGTTTGCAGATTGCAGTTTCTTACAAATGTTTTTCAAGTGATCTGAAGTTGTCATCTGTCTGACAAAGATATTTTGTCTGAGATACTCATCATTTTGTGACGTTTGTGTTTTGTTTACACTGCTTTAGTATTTCACTTCTGGGACTAAAAGTTGCTTTTGAGGTTTAGGCACACTGCAGGATGCCAAAAAAGCATCAGATTCTTTTGTATTTGAAAGCTTTTGGGCCATCAAGAGATCAAAAGCTGCCAGAATCAGACCTGAGATCTGCCATTATGAATAAGGCACTGACAATTCTTATTGTGAGAGGTTGTCCCCGGGGTGAAAGAAGCAAAGAGAAATGAATTGTCCTGGCTTTTTTATAAGAAAAATCTGTATATGCAATGATATATTTCTTTGAAAAATTTCTTTATATGTAATACATGGAAGTCTGTCTTGACACATTCTGGTGCTGAAATAACCATTTTAGCTCACTTAAACATCTATCAAGATAAAAATAAATCTTAAAACCCTGTTGTAGTCAGCAATACAAATTCTTGGGACAACAGCTGCCCTGGTTTTGCACTATAGTTTACTCTGGTAGTCTTGTATTTATATATGGAAGTTTATGAAATGCAAAAAAAAAAAAATATATTTTTTATAAACATTGAAACAGATCTTTTAAATTTACCAGACCATTTTAAGACTGTTTCTCAGGATTACATTTAATAATATAAATTATCATTATTTAAAAAAAAATCTAATAAGTAACACAAGTCTTAGTAAAGGGGAGTGACTACAGTAATTTAACACATTTACCATTGGTGATGTTTGTAGTAAGACACTCTTCCTTTTCCCAGCTGCATTTTAGCAGAATTTTCTAAATAATAAACATTCTGTTAATGCGATTAAAACCCTGAAATTATTTACAGAAGTCTTCATATATGTTTATATCTGAATGTCTTTGAATTTTTCTGCTTGTTTGCAATTGGTGATGACATAATGCAAAACTACTATAGTTATCACCTTAAAACTGAGCAATAAGATCATCCAAGCAAATGTCTATACCAATGTTATTTCAAAACAATCTATAAGAATTTTTCAATAAAGAAGACGTTCCTTATATGTATAATTCTGATTTATTTTTATTGATTTGTTCATATTTTTAATAGGTTTTAGAATTGTCAGTGTTCTAGTAAAATATTGTGTAATCTTGTTTATGGTTAGGGTAATAGAGTTACAAATTTGGACAAAATTTTAATCTATCTTGTAAGTTGTTTTTCTTTCCATAGGCATGGTTTTTTTCAGTCAATTTCTTACGAAAAATATATCTTTAAACATGAGCTGTGATACACAATGTGAGAAAAGTAATTGTTCTTTCCAAAAGAGGGTACCTGACTGCCATAGATTTTCAGAAGGTGAGTTGTGTTTAGTAGGGAAGAAACGTCATGGTCACATTTTTTTGTCAGCTTTTCAAAGAAGTTGCTACGGTACAGACAAATAAGCCTACTATTACTATTAAACTGCCTTTATACATAAAGACAACACAAGCTACTTGATCTGAATGGATTATTTATCCATAGATATTGATCTGAGCTAGTGGTTTGTACAGGTTCTGCATGTTGTGCTGAATTGCCACCTGAAGAAAGAAGGTCCCTGTTTCAAGGAGTCTTTGGTGGCAAAGTTTGTACTCAGTGCTATCACAGAGAGCGAATGACTCAGCTTTCCCACGCTGGGGATCACAGCAGCTGGGGTGAGCAAGTACTGTTAAGATTGCTTTGATTTATGCCAAGGAAATCCCTAATGATCCGGAACTAGGGCAGAGCTAAGCTGTGTATTTTACCCTCTTGAGACACACTGTGTGTTCCTCTTGCAGCTGACACCCCAAGTCTGAATCACCATTTTATTTGTCACAGTCACATTTACATCTTAAGTGTTCATTCCTGGCATATCTAAAATTGCTGTTGGCATAAGTGTCAAGTGTGTAAGGAGCACAGAAAAGTGTTCTCCCATGTGGTGGGTATTTGTGTTTTGTTGACAGAGCACTTGCCCAATTTTGTGGGAAATTCCTCATTATTTCTGAAGCTCATATTAGTATTTTCTATTTGTTGAAGTCTTCTACTCACACATACTTTTTATTCTTTTTTTTATTCTTTATTTATATTTATTATATTTATTTTTATTTATTCTTATTTACATTCTTTTTATTCATATTTTTCTGCCTCCCTTGTGATAAGTGGATTCCTCCCTCTCCCCATGCTTGACCACAAAAGTAGTTTTGCAGATTTTTGATTTTGTGATACAAAGTTATAGGTTGGCTCTTGGCTCTTGGTGCGGCGTTCATGATGTGATAACTATAGATTAAAGTAAAATCAAAGGAAGACTGGTCATATGCATTACAGTTAAAAAAAAAAAAAGGCTGTGTAAACTGCATTAGTGTTTTGGGATGGTACGGTTAGATTTTTAGTCATATTCTGGAAAAGTAAAGATGATCAGCTGTGGTTATTCCACATAGGAATTGAGAAAGGTCTCAGATCTCTGGTGACAAATGTTTTTGCTAATGTGATGTTGATAATCTGTATCTTCTGCTGCTATGATTTTTAACATCTAGGAAATATTAAAGGAATTGTATTTAAATATCGTTTCTAAAAAAAACTCCTCTAAGTCTTTTCCAACAGGCCAACCTTGAACAACATGAAGTGTGAAAGGTCTTTTGCAGCATTATGGCTAATATTGAGATGTGGTATTAAAATACTGTGTTATGAAGAAATATAAACTTTCTAACACTTCCTCAGAAGGGATTTCGGCAACTTTCAATGTTTCATCAAATGGGCATATTAACAAATGCAGAATTTACCTGTTAACATGCACAGAGCATTTGTGGTAGCCTCATAGCTGTACTCTGCTGCAGCTGTTGTTTTGCGGAAGAATAATAGAGATGATGTTTTCTCTACCAAGAGGACATTTTGAAACATGTTTTTACACTACTTTTTGGAAGTGAGCTGAGGTAAAATCAAATCTGTAAGATATTGAAAGGGGCTTTGGTCAAATATGATATGATTTCTTCCAAGAAGATGTTCAGCACTGTACCATGTTTATCTCTTTTTGGAGACTCATTTTTGGTGGAAAATTACCAGAATTTGTGCTGAGACTTGCTCAGTATCTAAGCAATGTTTCTGATAACTTAATATAATATAATAGTTTGAGCAAAGTACCTGAAAACCAATAAATATGAGTGATCCACTCTCAAATTCCTTTGCTTTCACACAGAATTTCAGATTGATTTACATAAACTACCAAAACAATATTACATTTAAAGTTGATCTTTATCAGTAATAAAAATGTCCCTGCATCCCAAAGCTGCAGAAATGTCACTTCCTATCCACAGTGATCAGTTGCTTAAGTATAAATTCTGCCTATGGGATTTTGGTAAATCCAGCATCTTTTTTCCATATTGCTAGACTGTCTTAAATCCTGAATCAGAAATCCACCCTTATTCAGGAAGGACGTGTGAGTGTTTACTTAACTTGAAGACTCCTGACATGCTTACAAGTGTGGCTAAATATACATATTTGAGAGCTTTTCTGAATATGAATGTACTTTAATCCATGTTTAAAGCTCAGTCAGGACAGGATGTAAGTTTTATCTATGGCATTTTAAAAAAAGGACCTGACTGGCTGGTCTGCAGCTCTACTGCATGCCCCAGTAATGATATGCTATCTTTGTTTTGTTGTTGTTTCTTCTTCTTCTTCTTCTTTTTTTTTTTTTTTTTTTTTTTTTTTTTTTTTTTTTTCCCTGAAGGTGGGGTTAGTACCAGGGAGGAAAGACACCTGTGTCACACAACTGCAGCACAGGGCACATTGCTTTAGGACATTGAACCTGCTGTTCTAATCCTCCCACTTCTTTTGTTTAGCTATTCTGTTCATGATATTGCCAAAACAATTTTTTTTTTAACAGTCTGCAAATCACCTTTGTGAACAGACAGAGATCATCATTTGAATCCAACATTTGGCATTTCAGCTTCAGAATGGGATTTTCAAAGCCAGGAGGACATTTCAGATATCCCCTTACTGTTATGGTTAGTTAAGTTAGCTCTGAGATCTTATTCTGAATGTCAAATAGATGGGTACATGAAAATAGCAGGAATTAGATCAGATTTTCTTCTACTTACCCCTGTACAAAACTTTGACTAGTCTGTTATTACAAAAGCTGGACACTTAGGGTAGAGTTTAAGTAGAGAAAATTGAAAATACAAGAAATCATGTACTGGAGTAATGAAACTGAAAATACAAGAAATCATGTGCTGAAGTACTGTAGAAATCAAAAAAATTTTCAACTCAATACCACAAGCTACTAGTTGTTGATGTTAAGATTGCAACGTACACTAACATATTGATTATGTTTTCTTATAGAAACAGGTGAATTGTGTAAATGTTGCAGTATTGCAAAAGGATTCAGCCAGAAAGAGAATAAAAAAAGTATTTTAACTTTGCAGTAACAATAGCAGGGTTTATTAATTTTATGAAAGGAAATGAGAGATTACATACTATAACAATATCCCTCACTTTTGTGAAATTGATTACGTATAAGTTATATTTTCCACAAAACACTTTTCTGGGTGGTTTTTCAGTGACACTGCAGCTTCTCCGGTAAGGATCCCATTCCAGTTCTGTCTCAAATAAGGGAACCACAGAATATGAGGAAACATTTATTCCATTACTATTCACAACCATGCATGGCAGAACATAGAAGGTTCAAAGGTTGCATTGTAATAGCAATCAAAACGCTTGAATTAAAAAGAAGAGAAAACCAAGGACCTCTGTGAATAACCTGGACACAAAGCCCATCTGTGCTTAGTTCCTGGAGAAGTAAATAGAGAGGTTTTATACATTTGCAAGGCTAGGATCCCAGTAACCTAACCAAGACCACTGTCAGCAGGAACGAGTAGTTGTACACATCAAATTGCCTTTGTTTTTGCAACCCTTCAGGGAACACTGAGGCAAATATATGGCGCTGTTTTGAGCTCTCCCATATATTCTGCCTTTCAGCTTTCTATGTTTTGTCATGTCCTTCTTTTCCCCCACAGGTTTTTCCCACAAGGTCCAGACAAACAATAGCTTTTAACTGTGAAAAATGCCAGCTGCAAAAATCCAAAGTAAACAATTGCTGGAAAAGCTTTATCCAAATCTCTCTCTTAACAGGGCTTTCTTTATCTTCCTTTTGCTTCTTGCAGGGACTCACACATGAAAAGGTTTTTTCATTCTCATCTTCCAGCCTGGGTATCAGATGGATTGCTGCCTTTGTGTTTGCATGCTATTTAAATTGTCATTATTACCTTCCGTGTTTTCAGGGATGGAGCAAAATCATGATCCATACAAATACCGCTACCTCTCTCTCATTGTTAGTGCCACCCTCACCTCCTGTCTTGCAGCCTTTCTGTGAGACTGTCAGTTGTCAGCACTCCACCTGCATGCTTTAAGTTTGAGTAATTATGGCTGTACATCATTTTGGGTATCTGTCACAAATAGCGAATTTGTTGATAAGTGTATCTCTTGTCGGTAAGAACAGCTTTGATTCTGGCTCATACGCTGGCATTTGCACTTCATGAATGGCCTAGAAAAGTTGAGAAGTAGACTTTATATAGAAGAAAGAACAGGTGACCAGAACGCTGCTATGAGTCAGTGCTTGCCACTTCATTCTCTAGTCTTCAGTAGCACAACTTATACCTGTGTTCAGGGGCCGTTCCCCATAACAATGATGCAGTGGCTATTTGTGAATGGGATTTGGATCAGAAAACATTTCACTGATAGCATTCCCCCCCCCCCCCCCCCCCCCACCCCCCGTTTCTTTNCTTTTTTTTTTGTATGACTAAAAATATGTAATTATTATTTTAAAATCCTACCAAACTTTGCAGCATTTCTTCTCAGTGAGTAAAAAAATTTCTACTAGGAAAAGGAAAACGTAAGTCTTTTCAGCTGCTTCCTCTTGAGGGATGTAAGATATCAGCAAATTTTGCAAACACGTTCCAGAACAGCCAGCTGTTACTATCCACCTGCAGCCATAATATTGATTGAAAAGAGTATGGAACCTAAACACAGATAGCTTCTGTAATTATGTAGAAAGAGTATAATACATGACTATACTTCAAATGTCATCTGGCAATGGTTGCTACATGGAATGGAATACATTAGGAAATAATTTAGCCAGTTTAGAAAGTCTCAGTGTAAGACCACCTACTGTTTCCTTATTTTCTATTTCAACTGATTCCTGAAAATACCCATTTATACTGAGAAAGTCAATGACAAGACCAACAGGGCTCAGGCGTCCAGTCAAATATCAGATAAAATGATCACATATTCCTGCAGCACTACAATTTTCTAGAAATGTAACTAGAAGTGTTTCTTTGTCAAAAAACTGTGCTTATATGAAAAGAGAAGAAACAGAAAATAAAAGTACCTTTTTTTTTTTCTTCCCAGAGCTGATTAAATAAAGATACCTTTTTTTTTGCACATATTGACACATGAGTTGCTCTAATCACACCACTGTTGGCTTTCTAAACAGGCATTTTTGAGTTTTCAGTTGAAAGCCTTAGATTATTGATGTTCAGATGAAAGTAAAAACATTACTAGAACTTTGACTTCTGTTGGTGGGGAAGGGTGCTCAATGAAAAAATTGCCATTTTCCCAAGAAAAGTTGAACGGGAGAACTTTGAGTGACTCTTGCCCACACAATATTTAGGTTCGACATATCATGCGGAGAAGTCAGATTAGTGGTCAGTCCATAGCATAACACTAAACAGGGAATAGTAATTCCTCCTGAGATGCCTTTGAAAGCTTTCTGCTAGAAGATGGCCTTCTGCACAGTATCCCCTTCCCCAGACCAAGGTGAGACAAGACTAATGTCAACAGTGACATTCTGAATGAGAATTACTGCCATACACAGGTGTTAGATCTGCGGGTGTGGGCTTAAGTGTTTTAATTTGGAGACAAATAAAGAACTGCCAGAAAGGACAGAGAAATAGGGCATGAGCCTGATTCGGTAATTATTTCAAACTGTGTTTGTTGTCATTAGGATACAGTTGTACCCGTTAACTGAAAGATGCAAATACAGATTATAGGTGTTGGGCTATCATGAATACCAAGAATACCTCAAATACACAGACAAATACAATGATAAGCTAATTTTATACTTGGTATAGCAGTATATCAGAGGTCTTACTGCAGTAAAATCCTTTGAGTCTTATTTTCATGTTGCTCTTTGTAACATCCCATACTTTAGCATTTCTCTCTTTTAAGTAACTAAATGAGGAGTTCTACCAAGGGAAAAAATCCTATAATTCACAATCTGTAAACCATTTTCTGCATCACTTTCATAAGACTTTGTTACCTTACAAGGACTTGACAATTTCCAGTTAACAAGACACAGGTGCAACTGATTAGTGAGTCTGGTGGAGCTCTAGATGGTCCCTAACATCCTCCCTCAGTAGGTGAGTATTTATTTTCCCCTTCTGAGCATCAGCAGATTTTGAAGACTTCTTAACTGAAAAGAACAAAAGCTACATGCTATCAATGTTAAAAGCTTTTCCATTTGAAATGCTATATATTCCTGCAAAGGGAAAAAGAAAGTATGGGTTAGTTTAAAATGTTAGTAGTAATGAACAATTTAAATTTAAAAATGTTACGAAAATGACCTTTGGAAGTCTTCATTGTGCATTTTGTGCAGACCTGATTGTTGTATTATTTGTGTTCTTCAGCATCTGTAGCAGTTGCAGGTAACCCTTTTTTTTCCTCTCTGTTTTGAAGTCCCTCTAGTATAATTTATTTTTATAGCTTTATATAAGGTGCTTTGTCATGAAAGATCCCAAAGACCTCCTGACACAAATACGAAAATGTAGTCCTTTTTTTTTGTGAGAAGACAGCAGTCCGATGTTAGTTTCTCACATTCAGATATGGTGAGTCAAAATCTCACAACTCATGGGGTTGGCTTGAGAAGTTCATTTTTGTTTGCTTTGTGGTTTTATTTTTTTTTTTTAATGGAATGTAATTTTGAAGTAGGTCTGCTATTAAAAGGGAGGAAAACATTCATTTATAAAAGAAAGAGGGAGGATATTAAGAAAGAAGGGAAAAAGAAAAGGGTATCCCAGCTCACAAAGCACTGCAGGTTTCATGAATTCCCAAAACACCATAGTATGTATTTAAAAACAAACAAGAAAACTGGCTGGAGGGGAAATCAAACAGTGAAAGTGAAGCAAAACCCCATGGTATCTGGGATCTCTAGATCTTTAATGCTCATTCAGAACACAAGAGCTCAGACTTAGTTTCAGCTGAAAGGTCTTAGTATTGCTACTTCATGCCCAGTTTGCTTACTTTGGTTGGTTAAATAATGAAATTGTTCCTGCCTGACTTTGAACCCTTAGTCCTTATGCACTTTGCTAGCTTGTAGGGAAAGTTGCCTTACACTTGTAGCAGCTTTATGTTATTAATATTATATATATATAGTCCTTAATGTCTGTTACATAACTATTAAGAATGCCTGGTGCTTCCTATCGTGAACCCTGTTTTCAGTTAGTTATAATTTCTCTTATTTGTAACAGTTTAACATGAAACTTTCTGTGCTAGGTGTCTCCCTCAGGCTGAATTTTGTGGTGTTCTTTGGTTTGTTTGTTTTCTTCTTTTAATGTCAACCACAGCAGCTCTGTTATTCCTGAGAAGTTTGCTAGGGAAAACCATGCAAAATAAACTTGGCAGTCTTTTTGAAGGGATCTAATGTGACCTTCTCCTGGGGGAAAGCACTTAACCTTTGGTGAAGGGGTGACTGGTCTGTTGGAGACCTGCTTCAGCTGGTAGGTTCAGATGGAAAACCTGCCAGAATGTGAATGATTTACAATGAACTTTTAAGTTTTACTGTTACCTTAAGGTTTTCAAAGGCCTGGTGGAATGTGATGTCCAATACGGCAATCCATGCCTAATACCTTCAGCTCTGATCCCAAACCACCCTGATGTGTGCTATTGCCCTCCAAAAAAATAGCAGATCCTCCCAGACACAGTCAGGAAACTTTGCGAACTTCTGGTAGTGAGAAAACATGTGACATACTTTAGCCATCTTTTCTGTTTGTGTTCAAGGATTGTCTTTATCTCATTTATGCTAAAAAAAAAAATAAAAAAAAGCACTGAGCATCCCTTAACACCTGATTATTTTTAATTTCTGAAATAACTTTGCAAAGGTCTAATGGGAAAAGCAGATTTTATCAGTAAACTTTAAGGCAAAGGCAAGACCAAGTCTTCGCTTTTCTGTCTTAATGATTTCAGCAGCAAGATACTTAGTGTAGGTGTTATGGAAAGGGGACATCTTCCTTCTTTCAGTAGGCACAGGTATGTTCACATCCATGCTGTCTCGTGGTGTTCAACATCTGTCTCAGACCTGGCAGTCCATGCACAGAGCCTGAGACTGCAGCAGGTGTCTTCGTGCTGTGAAGCCACATTACAGCCTGGTGCATGCCCATAAACGGTTTGGTTGTACTTGGTGGTGTCCTGAGAGGCTTTTCTACATCGTGCTTCTTCCACCTACCCAGAAGTTGCAGCCATTTGTCAGAATGATGCAG
The DNA here is from genome assembly GCA_013399115.1 of Anseranas semipalmata. Classification (NCBI taxonomy): domain Eukaryota; kingdom Metazoa; phylum Chordata; class Aves; order Anseriformes; family Anseranatidae; genus Anseranas; species Anseranas semipalmata. The sequence goes on from VXAA01004871.1 coordinate 1,007,795, forward strand.
TAGAGTGAAAATACAGCATAACTGAAGTGAAATCACATAATTATTGTTTTTGCTTAATTATTGCTTCTTTGAGTGATATTCATACCCTCCAAAATGAATAAAAGGAAGTATTTTTATTGTAAATTTCTCTGCCATTTTTCTCTGGATTGCTGCTCTGGAGACCAGAGCAATTTCTAGGGAATTTGTAAGTACATTTCATCTAGTTTTATTTTCTTAACTTCATACTTTAAAAAAAAAAAAAAAAGTATTTTTTAGCACCTAAATTATATTGCTTGTTAAATGCCACCCATTGTAAGTCTCTATAATTCATGAAAAGATACAGAGTGAAAATTTTCTTAGGGAAGAGTGTTTCAATATGCATAGTATATATCTAGTGTTGTTGCTCTTTATAGTTTATAACTGGTATGTTAAAGAATGTCAGTATAGATAAAAATTGGACCAAAAATTTGTTCAAATGTTTGCTATATCACAAACTTTTATTATAGCATTCAGTTCAAAGATGTTTGCATACCTTATTGAACAAGCTGCATATTTTTCTGGCTGAGGTGTGTATACTGTAGTCATTACGTTTTTGCACACTTCACTGACTGAGCTGCACGGACTACTTTAACTATCACCAGCAATACTTGACTGAGTTCAGCTGCTTATTTGAGCACTTCGGTTTGTGTGCTTTATTACTTCAGTGCTGTATGTTGATAAAGTTCTGTTCTGTGCTGTTAAATTTTTGGTTCTGCCAATCTAACTATATACCATGCTGAGAGAACTGCACGCATTGCTAACTGCTTACTCTGTGGTGAACATGAGTGGTTGAAATGTTATAATCTGCAGTGCTTTGTTAAATGAGCTGCATATTTTTGTTTTTATATATGTTGCTTACCCAGTTGTGTACATTTGCCCAACTCATTATACAAAATAAGCTTGATTGGAATAAGAACATTCTCTACCAGCTGTCTGCTCTGAGTCAGTATGTAACAAAATTAGCAACTTTCTCTTTCCAACAGTGGCATGATTGCATCCAAAGTTTAAGGCAATTGGTTTGGAGATCTTGTTTGTTTCATTCACTCTGTGCAAACATCAAGATTAACAAACCAATTTGTTGCAACTTAATTTGTTTTCACAAATATGAATAGAGTTAAGTAACAGAGGAAAAATTCAGCATTCTAATACAGAAAAATGCTTCCATGTAGATTACGAAATGTATGCACTTATATATAGACGTAAATATAATTAGCTAACTTAAAGCCATACATTATAAACATAAGATGGAAAATAACCGGAGATCTTCCAAGATGGATATTTAATCAGATAAGCAATATCCTAAATAATTACAATAACAAATGTATAGGTCTGTAAGTTTAGTGCATGCTTTCTTCAAGAGTTATAAAAATAAACTAATCTCATAACCCTTACGAAAACTCAAAATACTGTTAAGTACATGAAAACTTGTGCACAGATATGTAGCTTGCTCATTAATGTTGGTACAAAATTGAATCAACAGCTTTAAGAAAGTGTTTTTCCTCAGCTTCCTAATTTTGAGTCACTTCCAGTAAAACCTACAGATTATCCTTAGATTTTGTTTGACTAATTTGCAGAGTTGGCATGCGTAGCAGCTTGTGCTTCCATTTACAAAACCTTCAGCACTACTATGCTTCAAAAAGCCTTTCTTAATTTTTCTTGAGTACAAAGATGCTTAATTAAAGTTATATAGTTTGCCTGGATTCTTATCTGCCCTACATACAAATGTAGCTGTACCTGGCTCCTGTTGTCAGTGTTCTCCTACTGATTGCTTTCACTTATGTTATAATTCACTGTTGTCTGAACAGACTGGCTGGAAGTTCCAGATTTGTCTTTGTGAAACTTTAGATATGAAAGCTTAATTGATCTTACTACTTCAGTCAAAATTGCTTGATTTCAAGCAGTGGCCATTTACTTCTCAGCCCTCTCACGAACCATTATTTAACAATGTAAACATTATAATAGTTCATTGTAACGCTAAACGTGTGAATACCTAGGTGCAAATATCATTTTTAGCAGTCTTCACTGATACCAGCGGAAAATGAATTTAGAGAGAGAAATACAAATGGAATGTGTTAGTATATCCTGGAACATTGTATAAAAATTAATTTAGTGTTCATGTTTTAGGTTTTTTTTGTGTACATTAATGTTGGGTATCAGAAGTATATGAGAAACCAGGTATATTGGATTTAATATCTGTAAAGTTGATATAATACATGAAATAAGTAGGTCCCAGCTAGACTTTCTTAACAGAAACAGGAAAAGTACTTCTGCATAAAATGATTTACAGCAGACAGGGTAAGGAAGAAGGTTTTGTCTCTTTCTTCCCTCAGCGTGAGTTTACTTCTGGTGTCAGTCCATTACCAGTAAAGAATCTAGATTTTTCTCTTCCTTTGAACTGTTAAATACCAGCTACAGTCTCCCCTAACTCTAAAGTTATCAGTGTATGCTAAGATCAGAATTGGGCCCTTTCTTATCTACAATATTCAAACAAATGGTGGCTATGTGCAATTTTTAGTGTATAAGTACGTTGTACGGTTTTTGCAGAGGAAAATTCTTTTGTCAGGGGGAGTGAAGAGAAATATTCTTTTCTTTGGTGAAAGAAAATCAGATGGTTTTATTTTTCCTGTTGCTGTGTGAGGCCTAAGCAGGTAGAAAGAAGTAACTAAGAAGCTTTATGAGATGAAGCAGTTGGAAGGTTTTCAGGAGGACCATTCACCAGATTTCCACCAACCTCTCTAACATTAACTGCAGCAAACTGGGCTTGCTTTTTTGTTTTCACATCTGACTAACCTATTTCTTTGTTTGGCTAGGACACCTACTGGAAAACCAGCATACAAAATTCAAAATATATGTTCCGTGTACATTACTGTTGTAAAACAACATGGACTATCAGAATACTGGGAACAGACACGGTGTCTGTTATGAGATCTATTGAGTCTAAAAGTACTTTGAAGCATAACATACATATCTATTCCATATATTTTCTGTATGATTTTTATGCAGCTGTTATATGAAATACTCTATATGTATATTGCATAATTTATACCTGAGCTTTTTTTTTTTTTTCCAGAGGGTAATTTTCAATGTTGTCAACTTCAGTAAAACAAAAAGCCTTTATAGAGATGGGATGGCTCCAATGGTGAAATCCACAAGCAGACCAAAATGGTAAGTTATTCTTTCAAAGGCTTGCTTAATAGGAGACAAGTGTGTTTTACTTGGGACTCTTCTGTAGCATAGACCTTCTGGCTCAGGTGCAGCTTTTGGTAAGAGTAGGAATGAACTTTGATACACCAGCAGTGTTGTGAGGAGAAGTTCTCTCTGGAGTGGATGAACTCTGGAGGTCCATTCCAACCTTGCTGTGATGGTGCATTGTAGTACCTCGTTGCAAGTATCATGACTGAAGCTGTGTCCATTTAAGCAAGCTGAACAGCTGGGGCTTGAGCCAAACTGCTGTTCAGTGACATCCTCACCATCCAGCTGTTAGCACAGTCCCTGGCCCAGTTTTGACTTGTATCAGCTTGCACTCTCCCAAATAATGCCTGCAAACAATAATGCCTGGACCAATTTTCCAAAAAGGCTGTTTGAATTTGGTCCCCCTATTTTGGGGAGGTCAGAGTTAAGAGGGAAGAATGGCCATCTGAGTTGACCTCATGTGAATGAGCAGTCTCTGGTCTGTTTTATATACTAAGACACCTGAAGGCCAAACAACTTGGTCATATGTTATGCAATATATACAACACAGAAAATCATCACATATGAAACCCATATAGATGGTATACTTTCTCAAAAAAAAAAAAGTAATGAAATGTCTACTGTGAGTAATAATATGTAAATCTGAGTACTAATGGATGCAGGACATGGAGTAATTATATAATTTGCCTTTAGCTAGATTTGTTTGAATATAAATAGCGAGGTTAGGCTGTAAGTGTACAGTAATGTATTCTTGTAAGCCTTTACAGCTGCTATTCTTTATTGGTTAATTAATACATTTAATCAATCTCTACATAATCTGAGTCTTAACTTATCATTGTTAAATATTTGAACTATCACAAAATTTCCACCCACACAGTCTTAAATTCTAGTGGTCATAAGATCATCGTTATTGTATCACTTCCTCTGTCTGACTGACAGATATGGTTGCCTGTTTTTTAACTAGATGGTAAGGTCGTTTGGACAGAAAAGCTGTCTGAGAATACAGTCAGATGGAGTAAATTCCAGCTCAATAGGAGCATGTAATAATATTGAAAATTAATTTGAAAAAATCCATTGTGTTTAGTGTTTTTGTAGCAAAAGTCATGTTAATTGTGTTTACTATTTAACTTCAGAAGAATCTTTTGGGGGACATTTCAGGGCAACACTTATCAGTCGTACTTTAATCATCTTTCAAAACCTTTTCCTTCTCTCACTGGGGTCTGGTATTTGCAGCTAAGTATATTGTGTGTTAAGTTTATCTATAAATCAGATATTGCTTTCATACAAATTTTATGCCTTTGGTTTCAAATTAAAGTGTAAATCTTACAAAAACAATGTAAAATGGGCTTTTTTCTAGAATGTTTAGGCTCCTTCACTATTAAAACTGATTTCCCTTCCGCTTCCCAGGAAGCCTATTCATTATTGTGTTTTATATTTTTAGGGGGTGTATTTTCCTCCTATGAAAGTCAGGAATGAATAGTATTGCCTGGAGCCAGGTACAGTGTAGGTAGCAGGTGCTGAGCAGCTTCCTTTTACAGGGATAGAACCATACTTTAGTCCTGTTTGAGAAATCCTAGCTCTTATTTTTTCTTTTAAAATATCATGATATTTTTCCTAATAGTCTGTATATGAAAGCATCTTTCTGTACTTTGAAGGTGTGCATTAATTCTTACTGTTATCAGGGATCTCAGTGATATTGGGGTGTCCTCAGCATAATTCTGTCTTCACGTTAATAGGAGTTAATGTATATTTTCCAAGTGGGAAAATGTACATTATTTTTGGATACGTGTTTTCTACTAGAGCTGTCTTCCACTTGGATTATGCCTTTTACAATTACTTCTGTATCTGTTTCCATGGTGTTCTAGTGAAATCTGTAAATTTTCTGTTTCTCTGTTTGGTGAAATGAAATAGGATTTCCAAGCACTTGCAGTTCTTAATGCGGCATACAGGTAGTTGTGGTCCTTGAATGTGGGTAGGGCAATATCTGGCTTGCATTGATTTGGTTCTGTTTGTTTTGTATAAATTAGTCTAGTAAGCAATAGTGAGTTGTTCAATGCTGTGAAAGTCCTGGGTTTTACACACACAGACACACACTCACAGAATGTTAGGGATTGGAAGGGACCTCGAAAGATCATCTAGTCCAATTGCCCTGCTGGAGCAGGAATACCTAGATCAGGTGACACAGGAATGTGTCCAGGTGGGTTTTGAATGTCTCCAGAGAGGGAGACTCCACAACCTCTCTGGGCAGCCTGTTCCAGTGTTCTGTCACCCTCACAGTAAAGAAATGTTTTCTCATTTAAGCAGAACCTCCTGTGTTCCAGCTTGCACCCATTGCACCTTGTCTTGTCATTGGATGTCAATGAGAAGAGCCTGGCTCCATCCTCCTGACTATCACCCTTTACATATTTATAAACATTAATAAGGTCACCCCTCAGCCTCCTCTTCTCCAAGCTAAAGAGACCCAGCTCCCTCAGTCTTTCCTCATAAAGGAGATGCTCCAGTCCCTTAATCATCTTTGTGGCTCTGCGCTGGACTCTCTCAAGCAGTTCCCTGTCCTTCTTGAACTGAGGGGCCCAGAACTGGACACAATATTACAGATGCGATCTCACAAGTAGAGGGGGAAGAGGACCTCTCTCAACCTACTAACCACACCCCTTCTAATACACCCCAGGATGCCATTGGCCTTCTTGGCCACAAGGGCACAGTGCTGGCTCATGGTCATACTGCTGTCCACCAGGACCCCCAGGTCTCTTTCCCCTATATGAGGGTATTCAGGATTCAGAATTATGGAAGAAGACTAACACTTGAAACTCTTTCCCTTATACTAAGATTTAAATCTGCATAGTAGTACAGTGGATATAATGTAACTAAATTAGAAAATTATATATTATGTGAAGTTGAAGAAACACAAAGTATTTTAAAATCAAGTTTAAAGAAATAAAACTACTAGAAGCTAGGATCTACAAATGTTCCGTAACAGAGCTCAGTCAGTTTCTGAACTTTCCTGTACTAAATGTTTGAGAAATATTGTGCCTGCCTGTGGAAGCATGTGATCCATACTGAAATTCTCCCAACTTCCACTAGCCATGCTGACAGAAGCAATGAAGTCACACACAACTGTTCACTTTTTTTTTTTTAATACAAGCAGGTTTGAGTTTTAGGATGAGTGTCTATTTTTCTTTTTGCATTTGAGCAGTGTTATGCCCCTCTGTTTTAAGTAAGTCCCCGCTGTATTCAGGATAGAATTTGGCCACATATCTTGTAAAGCCCTGTGTATCAAAAGTAGATAGACCTCCAGAGACTATGAATTTTAATGTTTGTTTTGAATGTGGTTATGTGAACATGGCTCCAAGCTTTGCAGCGTTTTGTGAGTTTGATTCTTGACTCCGGAACAAATCACTGCCAAGTGCTCTTGAAATAGTGTGTGTCAAACACAGATCAACATTTTTGACCTGTATTCTCTTGCCCTGTGGGGTAAGATCTTTAAATGCAGTCAGCATCAAGGTTCAGCTCAGTGTTACTGATGTAAATGGAGTATATCACTGTCATCAAAGCACTCTATGTGGACACAGATGTTCTGGTGTTGACATATTCTTTTTTGAAGTAAGGCCAAACATTTCCAGTAATGAGCTACTTAAAGAGAGGAAGCAATATGCTGAAGGATAAGGAAAAAACAGATTTTATGGTAAGGAAAAAGATTATTTTTAAAAAGAAAACCAGAAAAATAAATTGATTAAAAAGATATCTATTTTACTTCATACATGGTAATGGTTTTACTGAATATTCACTCCCAGAGGGATAGAGGAG
>VXAA01004871.1:1014904-1097238 GCA_013399115.1 Anseranas semipalmata
GGATATGCTATATTGACATGAAATAGTATGGGGTTGTGTCAATTGCATCAGTCAAATCTCACTGCAGTGAATCGCAGCTTATACATAGAAATGCAGTGTTATCTTACCATCTTACAACAGTTGTGTTTTCAAGATGAAACTCAAGGTTTTATTTCAAGCTAGTGGAACAGGCTGTATATAGTCACTTAGCATTTTTACTTAAAATTATCTAGTCATTTGGAAATATTACACCAAGATTCTGGAGAATTAGCGTTTTTTTTTTCTTGGTAATGACTACTACAAATATAGAAACTCAATGTAACAGACCTGTTCTGTTTTGCTTGGGTGTTTTTGCTTTGTTTTGTGAAGGTGAAGAATTTGAGGGGAGATGGATTAGATGACATTATTTTTTTTGCTATGCTGATACAGTTTCTATTGTAATCCTTTTTTATGCTTCATTCAAGCATGACCTATTTTGGTTGCAGTTTTGTAATCATTTCACATGAAAATCTCCATCCTTGGAGGCTATTAGTAAAGCATACCATGTGGGCTTGGCAGTGGAAGACTATTTAAGTACATATACTGTACCATTATATTGATTCCATGAAGTTTTACAACTTTCTCAAAGTGAAATAGAAGAGTGACTTATTTGAGAGGCAGCAGATTTTCCAAATGATGAAGTGAGCAAATATTCCCTTTGGGCAGAGAACAGCTATAACTCTTGATTATTCAATGTGAGCATTGCCTCATTGGGGACATTAGTTTTTCAAATTGTGCTAATCTTTTAAAAGTAACAACTGGCCACTCATCACCTTAGGTATTTCAGCAAGATCATGTGCAAAACTCTAATTAGTATTTATAGAACAGCAACTCCTCCCAGTAGAATAGTAGTGGTAGCTGGCAAATATGTGGTTGACACCTGTTAAGTCTTCAGACATCCATTGTATTTTATTCTGCATTTCAAATGAGCAGAGAGCAGTAGGTGAAGTCCCCATAATTAAGGGATAAAGGATAATAAATAACGTGGTTCTTGAGTGGATGAACACAAGGTTAAAGGCTGTTCTGCACTTGTGATGCTGTATTTAAGGAAATGTTTGTATGTAAGTAATAACGCTAGCTAAAATATTATGGAGCCTTCAGCATACAAGAGAGGATTTATGTGTAGATTTACATGTGTTTTGTTTATAATGTCATATTTCAAACTGCTTTTTGGCAAAGCAGTCACTTTCTTTCCTGTCTTTTATCTCACTCAGCATTGATGGCTTTTAACTGGATAGCTGCCTTTGCCAGCAAGCACTCCACTACCTCTGTTGCTATAACATCTACTGTTAAATACTCACAACACATTGCTTCTGAACCGTTTTTCTTTTCCAGTAAACCTGGGAGTACAGAAAAACTTCTAGGTAATTAATTCAAATCTGAATCTATATGCATCATGGTAAATATTGTCATGATGAGGAATTTTGGTAGACATCGAGAAAAGCAATGCAAGTTTTATGAACAATACTCCCATATGTTCCATTCATCAGAAGGGGACAAGACTGAGAAAATCTGAATTTTGAGTAGCTAAAACGTGTTGATTCTTGCCAAGTTTCTTTAACGTTTGTCTACAATGCAGTGTTACAATCACCACCATGTCTACCAGGCTGCATTATACATTCAGAGACTTTCAGCAGCATTTTTAGTATGTATTTATATATCTTTAGCCATAAGATAAGCTGTTTGTGAAATGAGCTGTCATTTGTGGCAAAACAGTTTGAGAATAAAGCACTAAATATATATATGGCTTGCTAATTTGAAAGACTAGTAGTGCTTACTATAAGATGTATAGTGAGCCAAGGTTAGTGATAACATCAACCTGAATTTAGGTAAAGATGATGAACATGCTATTATCACTACCTGGTTCCTTTCTTGGCCTATTTTACAACTTTGGCTACTCTCTGGAAGTTTGTGCCTGTGCCAGTTTTATAATGCAATGTGTGTTTTTTCTTGCTGTTTCTGAGGGATCTGGTAAGAATGCCTTTGGAGGTTCAGAAATATTTCCCCTGAAATACATAGGTGTGTGTCAATGCAGCTTTTGCCAGGTGCAGACCTGGCCACTAAAAGCTACTTCCTCTGCTGTGCTGGTGTAGTGCTGCATAGGGTCACCATGCTGGGAGCTGGCTCTGGTTAAAAGTCTTCTTTCAAAGAAGAGAAAGAGGTTTAGTCTTGGTCTGGTTCAACATAGATCCCAAAGCGGCTGTACGGATGCAACTGAGAGAGGGATGCAGAGGGGCAGGTGGGAATAAGGGACTGGAGCAGTGGCAAGGGAATGAGGATAGCAGCTGCTAGGAAAATGCCTAGAGAATTGGCTGTGGAACCACAGACTCAATTTCAATAACTTGTAACGTTTTACTTGGAGAAAATAGGGATTGCAGTATTGACCACTTAAAATCCCACATTGAGTGATAAGCCATAGTAGTTTTGTCTTGGTCTTACTGCAGATCTTTGAAAGAAAATAAGCTGTTTTCAGGTAGTTTTGAGGTTGGCATGTATAAGAAAGTAAAATAACTGGCTCTGAAGTCGATCCCTGGGTACATTAATGTTTGTGGGTATATTGTGAAATAACAAAACAGACCCAACCACGCTACAGATGCACAAAAAACAAATGCTCCTTTCCTTTCTCCAATCCAGCAAAAGTAGTTATTCCTGGGAATATAAAGCAGGTTACATATCTTTCTTTACAGCAACAGCTTTTGTGGAAATAGATGAGAGGTTATATTTTGTTGACACAAGGTATGAACCAGATACTCACACTAATGTGTTTGTTGTGTAAACTAAATTGGAGTAGTCTGTGGCAAGGAAGTTACATTTTATTGACTGGATACTTTACTGGAAATTTAAGATGCATGGAGTTATATTGGGGAAAATTAATAACAAGGAAATTAGATTAATATAAAAGAAGCTCCAAATGACTGCTAAACCATCATTTAAAAACCCTGGATATTTTATATGTGTTTCCTCATCATTTATCTGACTGATCTCCTATAAATCAATTTATTTGGATTACAGCAGAGTCCAAAGGCCCCAGTCAGGATCAAGACTCATTGTGCTTAGTGCCATGGAAACATATAAATAGACAAAACCTTCTAAAGTTGTGAAAATTTTATGATTGATTTCAGTAAGAGCAAAGTTAGGCCAATAGTGAGCACTTCTGAAAATTCCATCCTTAAAGATTTATTCCAAGCAGTAACTGTTTAAAAAATGACATACTGCTTACATAAGAGTCTAAATATTTGATGGTTATAGTATTTACATCTAAAACACCAGAGGCTATGTGCTTTAATACCTCAATCCGTTTCCCATATACTCTGTCAACATGACTTCCCTTCATTGATTGAGGGCACTCTGTGATCCCTAAGGTTGTATTCATGAAAGGTTACCCTTGGTACTACTTTATTCATGAAAGGTTTGAAGCATATAGGAAACAAATGGGTCTATTCCTGCTAGGTGCATTTTTGTCATCCATAAATACTTAATTACTGGTGTGTTGACGAGAAATTAAAAATCTCAAAACGGTGCTGTTGCCTGAAAATAGTTTCCCCTACCCCCAGTGCAAATCACAATGAAATTTGCAGTTGGGAGGTTTTGTGGCAGTTTAAAACACCTGAATTGTATTTTTTTCCCCACTACAGTCCAGGGAACGGAGTTTAATGGCTGCAAAATATGACCAGAGCTGTGCACTGCATCCCATCCTGAAACAGATCATTCTCTTCCTTGAGGTAGTGGGCATTTGGTGGAACTGATTGCATGCAAAGTGTTCACAGAACTGGGACCCTAACCTTGGCACGTTTTTTAAAAAAAAGTATAAAATTGAGGCGCTTTACCACAAAATGAGTTTGTAACTTAGATAAATATAGGCAGCAGTGAACTCAAAGCAGAGTCAAGCTACCAAGAGGACATTGCAGCTTTTCATTGCAATTTTGTACTTTGAACTAATGGAGCGAAGCAGAATGAAAATCACCTCAGTTAAGAATGGCATTTATCAGCCATAAGTACTTACTACTAAGAGCCCTACACAGACAAAGCTGAGTGTCACCAAGAAATGTACTTGAAAATCAGACTGTTAACACAAGGCTATACAAATAAGAGCCAAAAACTGTAATCAGAAAACGTAACATTTCTTTAAGAATGTTCTAATGGTCTGAAGAGTACTAGACAAGTTGAATTTAACAATCATGACAACATAATTGAGAATGCACCAGGACACAGCACAGTCAGGTTAAGTTCTGGCTTTCCTTCACTTAGTCTTGCAACTTCAAAGGTCTTTCAACATATTTAAAAAATACATAGTACTGGTTAAATTTACATATAACATAAAAGTTTAGGATGTGCTTTTATAGGATAATATATCAGAAATAAAATTTTAGGAAAATTAGGGCTGGAATGTCCAACCTAATATTTTTAAATCACAGAATCACAGAATGGTTGAGGTTGGAAGAGACCTCTGGAGGTCATCTAGTCCAACCCCCTGTCAAGCAGGGTCACCTAGAGCATGTTACACAGGAGAATGTGAAATGTTTGAATTATTAACTGTTTTTCACTCACTTTCTATGAAAAAAATATTTAGTGTAGAGGAAAAGGTAATGGGAACTGTTCATTGGGAACTTCTGATAAAATGAGATGGTTATCAGGCACCTGCCTGATATTTGCTGTGCCATGGTAAAAGCCAAAACAATGAGTTCAATTTCTCTTAATGTGATGGAAAATAAGACAAACACTTTTGATGTACTGTGAAAATTGAGAATGGTAGAAAAGAAGCAGTAAATAAGTCAGTTGATAATGTAAGAACAATGTTAAAATATTAGGTGCTGTGTCCTGAACTTTGTCTCATGTGGTTTGACAGTTGTATATAAAACCAAAATACAAAACCCTATTTTTTTTATGCTGTGATTACTTAGGATAATTTATGAATTAACTTTTGTATGATATGCCATTGGTTTGGAAGAATTAAAATTTAATGATAAAGATCTTTCCTGCATCTCTAGATGCTGAGCCAGTAGTTAAAACTTGTTTTTTGAACTACTTCAAACAGGATTATTGAATTCTAGCTTGAAAGTGAAGCTTTGTCTTCCTGCTTCACTATATTAACCTAGCAAGAGTTCCTCTAGTGTGATTAGAAAGTATCCAATAATTTTTGGCAGCAAACGTTAATTCCGGTCTTTCTGTTTAGAACTGCTCAGGCAGCACAAGGGTAACTGGGTGTCAGAGGGTTTGGATAATGGAAAGGTGAGGCTCCAGGCTCTCATCGGAAAGCTGGTGCCTTTAACACTTCCCTACCTCTTGAAAATAATGGCCATTCTGGGGAGAGGAAGTGTTGTGCTGGGTGAGAGAGCTGAGAGTTGTTGGCTTTGGGCTGGAATATGGTTCCTTTGAAAACCAAACCATTAAAATAGGTTTAAATAGAGCAGACCCTGCGTTAGTGCTTTTGTATGCGCAAGTTTCTCTGTGCATGTCATCTCTTCCACTTAGTAGAACTGTTGGTGAAATTTAGGGTTTGTATTTATTTGGCAGCCAGTCTGGAGAGTCTCTCTAGTACCTGTAATAAAGTCTGGAGCTTATCCATAGCATGTGTGCAAATGGGTTGCAGGTGAGCTGTGCAGCTGAAGTGAATGTATGCATCTTTATGGCATTATATTTGCTACAGATATGCATATAATTGAAATGCTGGCCTTTGTGCTTACATGGTGGGCAGGGCATGCACATGCAGTTCGGTTTGGGCTCATCTTCTAGGGATGAGTAGCCCACAAGGAGGAAGGCAAAACTGATTCCCTGCTTGTTCCCCTTTTCTTGTATTGTTCCTCAAATATAGGAGCAAGTCTAGCCTTTTAGTTTGACTGTGCACATTTGTTGTAAAGCCCTCCCTCCATCCAGGCTGTAATTAAATGTAAGAAGCTAGAGTTGCAAAAGCTTCTTGAAAACGTTCATCCCCTCCTCTCAAGACTTGGTGTCAACCATTGCCACATTTACCCCTGTCTTGTGGGTTCACAGGCATGCAGCAGTCCCTCATGCTGCAAAGAGTCCAAAGGAGTTGCGTGGCACTGCCTGTCCTGAGGTTGATCCCACACAGCCAGGCCTCCTGTCATGAGAGGCAAAAAGGAGGCATCCCCCCACTGCAGGACCTGACGTGGGAGTATGATTTTTTTTTTATTGTTTTCAACTGTTTCATAAAAGGCCAAGTCCTGTTGGTACATTTAGCCTGGGAGGTCTATTTCTGCACATGTTGCACAGTCTGATGGATAGCGCAGGATGTGTATGTAGCTCTCCAGCAAGCCAGGAGCCCTGTGCCCTGTATACATCTCAGGTGCCTTTGCTGTTGTGTTCTTATAACCAATTCTCATGGTGATATAATGTTGCTAGGAAAAAAGCTTCCAAACCATTTCATCAAATGGGAGCACTCTGAAGCAAAGGTGATAGCCCAATCGAGAAAACAGTCTTCCCTGGTAATGTAATCAACAGATTAAGATGCCATGGTCCCTTGCTATGGTTGAAAGCTGTGGCTGCAGAGCTCCTTTACATCCCCTTTGGGGAAGAACCGCTGTGGTACTGTGCAAGGGGGAGGACAGGGATCTTCTGCCTCCTTTTAAAATAAAAACAAAAACAGAAAACACACATTTAGGTGACACCAATGAATGCCCATGAATCTTGAAAGTAATATGTCAAGGACATGAAAAAACATGCTTGCATCTATCTCACCCACTACAGATGGGAGACTGACATGTCAATGTGCTCTGTTTGCACTGACCATTATGGTGTTTCTCCAGCTCCCAAATCCCAGTAACACAAACTATTTAATCAAAGCTGTGTGGCATATATCTCAGCTGGACTGCTCTGTTTAAGGGCCTAGGCCGAGGGGGCCTGGGTGGGGCCTGGGTGAGGCCTGGCTGAGGTGGGAACAGCCCTGCCCATCTTCCCTCAGGAGCTGCCTGTGCCCCCCTCTTGCACTGTTCAGGCTGTTTCTTGCAATTTCAATGCTTTTTTCCCCTCATTTTTTCCACTTGGTGCCCTCGTGTAGTCACTCCTCAATGCTGCCAGGCCCAGAGATGAAATGGTGGATGCAGGTGACAAGACAGCTCAGGATTTGCCATCATGCCTGTTCTTTCTGAGGTACCTGCAGGTGTGTAAGTGTGTTGTGGGGTGTCTGCCCTGCCAAAAGAATCATGTCACAAGTAGTATGGTAACAAAAATATTGCCTTAAAACACCACAAACTACAGAAAACAAAACAAAACAAAAAGTGTGTCAATCAGCAGCTCAAGAATTAGGTTTTTATTAGGGATTAAATGTAAATGTATTAGAGAATTTCACTGGGTAGCTGGACCTGGTGATTTAAAGTGGTGAAATTAGGAACTCCACAAATTAATTGGGAATTGGTGTTGAGATTAATGAAGAAAATTGTGTTAGCGTTTTTAGACTTCACTGTTGTTCAGCATTTTCCAGGTGCTGATGTAAAAGCTTGTCCTCATTCTACAAAGAATTTTGCAAAACAGTTTATTGGAAATGTGTAATACCCTTCAGCAATTTTATAGGAAAGGCCATTGCAGCTCAAGATAAAGAGATTCAACTTGAAAGGGTAGATTCACCATAGAAAGAAATTGAGGAATATCCAAGCTAAAATAATTTACCATGCCTCTTAATATTTGATAAAATCCTCTCTTAATATTTTTCTCAGTGTAGTTAAAAAGCACTGGTACCTCATAGCTTTGAGACAAGCAGTGAGACAATTTAGCTTTGATAAGGAAAAGAAATGTTTCCCATCTGCTACTCTACTGGACAGTTTAGTGCTCTTATGGCTGTCTTTTCAGTGTCATACAGTCAATGAAGCAGTCATACAGCATATATATGTTTCTGTGTAGATTTTTATTAATACAGAAACATAACTCTCTGGGCTCCCATGAGGGATAGCCATTGTCCCGGGGGTGCTGCTGGAAGGGATTGCAGTACAAATCCTGCTAGGAAAGTGTTTGGCTTGTGGGATTTGTGAACTTACTCCTCAACTCAGCAAGGGGAAAAGTACAGCTGCAGGTGCTGTCAGAAGGGCTTCACCTTCAGGAGCAGCTTCTGTAACTAAAAGCAAAGTAAGTCAAGGTAAGCAGGGAAGGAAGTGTACTCTGGATCACTGGGTGTTAACCCCTGCAGTCAGAAGTCTGATAATTTTTTCTGAAAGCAGAAATCAATTAGAGGAAATATTGTTTATGCATCCAGTGAAATGAAGGAATTGATTTAGGTGGGAGCCATGGATATAAATGGGCAGATGATTATTAACAGTTTAGTCTTTAAAAATAAAATGAAAGTAGTCCTGTGTTGTAGTGCTTTATGTCATGCTCCTTTTGTATATGTGATTATGGTGACCATTACCTTTGTCTGTAGAACACGTTGGCTTTAAGGTAAGTAAATACATGCAATCTTGGCCTTTCATGATGTTGTACTGAGAATGATCACCTGGAGGAAAGCTGTCTGTAACTTGCACTGTTGTGCAATTGCAAACTAAGTTTTTTGTCTTGGAGCACGGGGAGGGGGAGGGGGTGGGGGAATGCCAGGCATCAGAAGAAAGCATAAATAGCTTTTCTTTGAGAGTATTTAACAGATGTAACTCTGCTTTCCTGCCATTATCTCTTACTAAGCATGGCTCTGGAAGCTTGTACATCAGTCTGAAAGGGAATGCTAAGCTGCAGGTCTGCCAGTAAAGAACCTAGGTGCACAGGGTAGTGTGCATATCAATATTTGAAAAATGTCTTAAAGCACTGTGTAGGAGTCAGTCGTGTGTTTCTATTTCTGTAACTGATCTACTGAGAGTTCTTACAGATTTATTCTAAAGTATTCCCTCACCCGCCCTGATGTGAGATACCCATACGTTAGAAGTTAGTATCTGTGATCTGTGTGGCTGGTATTCTTTGACAAGCGTCTCCCAGTGCTGTGAAAACAGAGCATTTTGGATTTGTCATTTCTAATACTCTTCAACTTATATCTGTGTACTATGAAAGTATAAAAACCAATAAGCCAGATGAATCATAAATGTCTAGAGTGTGTTTGTATGTTTGTGTGTGGGGGATGCTTCTTCAGTTTGTTTACTTTCCATGTTATTTTGGCAAAGAATTCCAAGCTTATGCTGAGGCTGGGCTTCAAAAACATATCTGAAGAGAGGAAATGAAAGAGTGGATAAAAATGGAGAGAAAATAGTAGCCCAGAGTGAAATGTGTGACTAACTCTGTGTCTGAGGCCTCTTGATACTAAAATTACAGAAGGAAATAAATTACATGTTGACTGCATGCTTTTCTTCCAGTCTTAGAGCCATAGAAACCAGGATGTCTTCTATATAAAGTAACAGTGAACTTAACTAAAATACAGTTTCCTATGCATGGTTACAGTTCTTAAAAAGACTCTTATCTTGCTTCACAATAGAGCATAACGTTTATGCTCACAGTACTGCCACTGTGTGGCTTCCCCTGAAATTCTGCGGGTGAGGAAAGCTGTTCTGTACCAAACCATCAGGATACTCAAAGCACTGTGTGCATGTGGGTAAGAGTGATGACAGTGAAATTGCATGGTTGTGTTTCAAAGGATTTACTCTTCTGCTGTTTGTTTTGGTTTGATTTTCTTGAAAGGGGGATTTCATACTTGTATATTTGGACAGCAGAAATTTTGTTTCAGTACCTAAATATTTACAGTTGAAACTGAAGGGTTTTGTTTTGTTGTTTTAAAAGTTGGTAGACAACTTAAGGTTCAAACCTAGAAGTTGCCATCAGTTTCCTTTTAAGGTTTTAATTCTTTAAAAACGGTGCAACAAGAGAGGAGTTAGCTGACAGAATCTTGAACTAACATAAATAAAGGCTATTATAGCTTTAATTTAACATGTAATTAATAAAAGCTATTTCTCTTCAAGCCATCAAAATTGTGGATTAAGGCTTAGAAAGCCTTCTGGTAAGTGAAGCTGGGATACTTTATAGAAGATGCACAAGTGGTGTATATATTCAGACATTTACAAGTATCACTGATATATTCTGCCTGACAGCATGAACCACATGCATGAGAAGTTAATGGTCACTAATGCCTCAATAAAAGCTATGTATCGAAATGTTTGATTAACCTTTAAGTACGGATATTTTGAATTCTACTTTCAAAATGCATTTCTTCTTAAGCTGGTATCAAAACATTTTTGTTTTGTGTAAATGTCATTTTATAAACAATTTAAAATGTCACAATCCTCTGACATGTAGCACAATAGTTATTGAAGTTGAGCTTAAACAGTTTAAAAACTTTAAGTCAACTGTATTAAAATATAATCTTTTTACTGTGTTACTAATGGTAAAGGAGGCTCAATGCTCAAGACTTATCGAACAATAGTCATTTACCTTCACTTTCTGCAAGGCAGTGTTGGATATCTTCTGTCTTAGTTTTGACTTAAACAGCTGTGTTTTTGAAATGATAGTCAACCAGTCTTTTGCAGAATATAAAACTGGAAAATGCTGAAATATATAGGCCTCACATTTTTGTGGCAGATGTAAATGTGGCTATGTGGGCCAGAGTCAGAAAATCTGGAAGCTAATAATGACGTCTGTCTTTGACAATTTGAATTCTACTTTTCTTGTTTCATATTTTATTTTCTTGAATCCAAGATACGAGCTTCAGAAAACAGTGCCTTGAAAACAAGTACAGTGTACAGACATGGGAATTCAGCTGTACTCAGAAGCTGAAGTCACATTTCATTTGTACAATAATAATAAGCTAATTGTGACATTTATAATTGAAGAGGAGGAAACTTTTTATTCAGTAAATAAAACTTCTATAATAAGTAAAGGAAGAAAAATTACTGCTGCTTCAAATGGTGATGTCACACTTGGATTTTACAGCAGGGCTGAAGGGGATACCTCTGAAAGTACTATCCAGTAAAATAGCTACTAACTGTGTTGGCCATGTGTTTAGAAGGAAATAATTGCCTTGGGAGGACAAAATGGAAGTCAACTGAGGTAGAATGAGGGCTTTAAAAAAGAAAAGTAAATAAAATCTTGTCAGGTTTTGAACAGTAGGGTATTTTTGCTTGGGTTTCTGTGGGGCTTGTGGAAAAAGCTGATTTTAGGATATTGGCCAGCTCTAGCCAAGGTGGTTGTAATGTTTCATTGTCTTCCACTCTGAGTTCCATCCCAAGATAAAAATATAATGCTTAACTAGTGTTTATTATCACATTTTACAGGAGGAGAGATAAAGGCAAAGGATAATAGATTTTTTTTCAAGGTCATTGTAAGGATCAACTTTGGAGCAAACTCCGAATTATTTCATTCTGTTTGCTTCTCAGGTCAGTGATTTGAAAGGAAGAAAAACCTACTACCAATTTTACTATACATATAATTTACTGTTGCATATTATGTTAAAATTTCATCCAATATGTAGCCTGGCTGTAACCAGGTCCAACTTGTTTTGAGATATTTGCTTATTTTTATTTTCTTCAGAGATTTCTCCAGGAATTTTAGAAATAAAGCTTACAAGTTTCCAGGCCTTCACAGTGCAGATTTTTTTCAGAAGCAATTACTGCTCCTATCAGGATTTAGTACATTTTTATTTATAAATGAATGTTTATATTCACTGTCTTTATTTTGAGAACTAGAATTTGCATCTCATATAGAAGTTGTCTTCTACTAGATTTCTGAAAAATCACCCTTCTACCACCTCAAAATACTTGCATGACTTTTTGTGTTTTAAACTTGTGTGAAAATATACCCAGACACTCAAAACAAAACATAAACAAAAACCAAACAAAACCAAAAAACTTCCTATAAACTCCAGAACAATTAAATTCAGAGCTCCTTTCTAAATAAACAGTGCACTGGGCCAGTAGAGCCCACTAGAGGTGACCTCTTTAGACCCAGTCTTTGGAGAACTTTCTGCCACAGACCTCCTGCACAGCTTGGAAGCTTGTCTTGGTTCTAACTATCTAGAAAACCTGCACATCATGTTAGTTTTAGTTTTCAGAATTTTTCCAACTAGGTTTGAACCACTCAAATGAAGGTTCATAATAGAAAGGTTGTCATACCCTTTGCTGAAGTGGTGCCGCTATGTGGCATATTAAATATTTAACATAGTTTGCAGTAGATAAAAAGCAATTTTGTTTAATTTTTCCTAAATATTAATGCTATCATGCACCTTAATCCTTTCATTATAATAAAAATTTGTTCAAGCTCATTCTTATTAAACATTTTCTAATTTATAAGGATATGGATGTTTTGCTTCTGATTCTAATAAGTAATAAGGCCAAAATGCCATTGTAAAGAAAAAGGGAAGAATCCCAGGCTAGGAAATAACTTTATTTTTACTCAAGGACACCAAAGACAATGCCTATCTCCCTAGTAACCCAGCTCAAAGTTTTGGGTCGGTTGTCAAAGAATGAAATCAAATACTTGCAAAACATTCAGTGAAACGACCTGGAAAACAATTTATAAAGAGTTTGCCATTCGTTTCTGAGTGAGAAGCATTCTTTCCTCTATCTCTGAGCTGCAGAAAAATTAAGGAAAAAAACAAAACAGTTCTCCTAGGTTAGAATTAGTTTCAAACCAACTTTTCTGTGAACCCTAGAACAAAAATGCAGATGGCAGTTATAATGCTGATTAGACTTGTTCCTCCAAAAACAGTTAATAGGGTGGCTGGAGGCAGTAAGCACCTGACACAATAGCAAATGTTTCCCATAATGCATTCATCTACATCAAAAACATCATCAAGGTATGCTATACATATGAAAATTACCAAAAGATAACTTTAAGACAATATTGTTTAGAGTTTGAGTATATTTAGGTAATGTTATACTCAGTCCAAGTATATCAATGTTTCCACTAGCTGCAGCAAAACTATAACTGACAACAAAGGAGAGCCTAGCCCATGTTTTGTACTGGGTCTAATGTCTCCAAGCTTGCTTCATATGTTCTCTGTTTACTTTTCCTTCTTTCTCTCATCTAATTCTTTTACACACAAAGTAATGGAAGTTCTCCCACTTGCTTTAAGACCATATTTTGCTAATTATGCAGCTTGTCTGTCTTCATGGAATGACTTTTTAATTTCCAACGTCCACAGGCCTTAGTTGCACAGAAAAAATATGCATTTATATACAAAACTTTTTTGTACATGTGGCAGATGTATTTAAAAAAAAAACAAACAACAATTTCCTTTAAATATTAAGCTGATTAAAACAGTTTTGTTAATTATTAGGCCTGCTGAATCCCATGTTACTTGATTTTCTGAGCCAATATAACTTGTGCAGAATAATTACATGATATTTCTGTTGAGAAAGCAACGAATGAACTTGCACTATAAAGAACTGAATATAGTGGCTGTAGGGATTTTGAATACAATAGGTCAGTGCTTGTTTTCATGTCAGTATAAATCTGGAGAAACCTTTGGATTTAGCTGGAGTTATTTTAGATTTACATCACTGTAAGATAGGCTACTTACCTCTACTCTGTTATATTATGGGATATTGTGGTCTCAATCCAGTGAAGCACTTGCTTAATCTTGAAAATGTGAGCAGTTTACTGAAGTCAAAGTTAAGCACAAATTTAAGTGCCTTGCTGGATATAGTCTTCTCCTCTCAAATGCCAGCAATGTGCAGATTATCATCAGCTGTATATCCCACTTGCTTCTAATCCAAATAACTGTAGCCCAAATACCCTCTGCCTAGATGAGATCAACACCTGTGTGAAGAGCAGCAAACTAAAGGCACATAGAGACGGGATTGTAGGTAAAATCAAACACTCCAAGAATAGGAATGCACTTTTATTTTAGAAAGTGCTTCTGGATGGTGCGCTGTTTCTGAAAAATACTCGTAACATGTAAAAACAAAACACATATGAAAATAAAATATCGATTCACCTTCTTCTCTGAAAAGCTAGAAGACTGTATTCTCTGGTTGTGTATGTGCCAAGAAATACTTAGTACACTTGCAGCTTCTTTTCAGACATACCAACTACTAAAGACACTGTGGTGCTCCTTTCCTTGTGTCCTCAGAAAATACAGGGAAATTCTATGCTTAATTTTACAGGCCAAATAACACTGCTACTAGTCTTAAAAGTTGCCTTGTATCTTGGCATAAGATGGTAAGCTGAGCGTATCTTTTGCAATTGTCAAAGTGGCACTTCTGTTCTCAAATGCTGTGGTCATAAGTAGCAAAGTTCAAGTTGATGGAATACAACTTCTCAGTGGAATTTGTGGTTTTGATTTCTTCTACTGGAACATATTGGAAGAGTGAGGAATCTTACTGTCCTCTGTAATGAAATGGAGAACTTTTGTCAGTGACAGTGATGAAAAACAGTAAAAACTGAGAGGAGAAAGATCAGGAAGGAAAAGATTTGTAATAGTAGGAGAAGCTTTAGGAGAGGGAAGAAAATATGCTAACAAATCATTAGTCCTGACAGAACCATGATGCAAAACAGAACACCTGCATTTGTGAAATTGCATATTTATAAGCTCCATGGCAATATCATATGATGGACAGCTAAATCTGAAATCAAGAGTGAGATTTCTTCCTAGTTCTGAAAAAATTACCATGTCCATCTAAGTGGAAAATACAAAGAGAAACTTGCAGTATTTGTAGATGAGGTTTATGTTGGTAATTAACTAGTGGCAAAGATACTAAGGCATTCTGAGTCATGCTTGTGCCTTTGAAATGATATATTATCAAACTGATTTCATGATAATCCCAGAAATCCCATGCTGGTTTTCTTTCTTACTGTAAGTGCTTGAAGTAAAAATTCTCAGCAACAGTCTTGCAAGGGAAGCAGTAGAGGCCTCACTATGTAGAGGATTTGATGAAACACTGCTGACTGGGATGTAAGGAGGAATCCGCTAAGGACAAGGAGCTAGATTCCCATAGCTTTAATCTTTGTCCATGTGTAATTTCTCTCCAAAGATTTAGTTTTATACTGATGTGAATGTGGGAGGTTTTGATCTTAATCTGGACCTCTGTGCAGCAGAACATATATGTCTTGACAGGTGCTACTAAGGACTTGAGGAAAATTATTTCTTTACTTAGAGTTATATGCTACACATTGCCAAAGTACTCTGCTAGATCAGTGACAAAGCTATGAACTTGTTGCCTGTGAGTGTAGGAGAGTAGTCATGATAAACTAGCTTTTTATTCAAATTAAAAAGGGTTGACTTCAAGTAAAAACTGCAGATGAGGTCTTCTCCCATTTCTGATCAACATCTCACTGAAATTTATGGATGTTTTGGCCAACATTTCAGTGAGAGTAAAATTAATTCCTAAATATTTTTTTTGGCAAGTAAGGGCCACAATATAAATGTTATTGTTTTTTTCAGTGCTTAGTCTTTTCTGTAATCCTTTTAAACATGAAAGAGGGGAAGGACCGTGTTTTGTGCAGCCCATTGTAATGACAGACAAGTGAACAGAAATACAACCTATTAAAAGAACAATGAAAGTGAAGGTTTGAGTCTAAAAGTGATATTAAGATTTGTTGTGGCCTAACAATAATTATTGTATATTCTTTTTTGGCATTCATGGATGAACCTCAGTACTAGAGGTTGAATATGATAAATCTCAGTAGCTTCACAAATGTCAGAAAGTACCTGGCAAATTTAAAAGAAAAATGGTAGTAAAGGGAAGAGAGGAGTTGACATCAGTGTCACATGCACATAAACTACCTTGATTTAAATTAGATATGTAAGTTTAGAACTAAAATCCTTAGGAAAAAAAGTCTTGTTTTTCAGATAACAAGGTCCTTAAATTTCATGAAGATTTACCAAAGTATGACTGTACTCTGCATGTAATGGAAACATTAATTTGACAAAGCTTTGCAATGGTTTGGTAAAATGTCTTATATTCATGCCCTTCTTTGCAAACACCAAGCTAACAACTTTCTCTTGAATCTGTAAAGATCTTTGGAGATACAGAAAAATAGTTACAAAACTAATAGTGCTTGTACATGAAAAATATTGAAGTTATATTTTAAGTATTGCTTGGCATGTCAGAAACTTTGCACTGGTAATTGCATTGTCAATCATGTAGTGTCCCATTGCTAAAGAAATGGTAGGTTAAAATCTAACCATTCTTTTTAATGGGTACAAAATTGAGTTTTATAATCAGAAAATAACACAAATGATTCACTCCAAGAATTAGTGTGTATTGCACTACAAAATTACCATAAGCAAGTTAAATCATGAGTTGTGCTCAACTTCATCATTTTCCAGCTTTCTACAGGCTTTTCCTTAAACACTCTGAGCTACAATAATGCCCACTGCACACAACTTGAAACCTGCAGAAGGATTATAGTTGATACAAGCTGATGTGCTGTTGATGATCTCAGTCTGCAAGCTGTTTAATGTTAAAAGTTCTACTTACTGTCAGTAGAAAGTCTATGAAGAATTTCAAAGACTCTCCCAAGCTTATCTGTTCTCTTGCTTCCAGCATGCTGCTTTTAGTAATGAAACTAGTGGCCTTGTAGCTGCTTGGCTAGTGGAAAAGTGAGTTGGAAACAGTTTCACCACAGCTATGAAAGATTGAGATGCTTTTCTTTTTCTCAGCTGGAACATTTAACACTCATTTCTAGTAGTAGTGAGACTTGTATTTCAACAGGCAGTGGTGGAAAAAATGTTTTGTGTGTGTTGATGAATGCAGCATGGTACCCAGATTTTGATCTCATTTCAGAAATCCACCTCTTAGAGCCTAGCTGACTTGCATGGTTGCTACGTCCTGCAGGACTGGTTTGGGTGTGTTTGCATGTAAGTGCATGTATGTGTGCTGTTTTAATAATAATAAAAATAAAATCTGCTAATGCATTGTGGAGCATTTAAAACTAAAATAATTCTTAATTATCTGTTTGTATAACCTTTTTAGTACTAAGTGCATACATGAAATTGGACTTTCTGCTTTATTCAAAGTTTGTTTGGATGGATGGTTCATTTCCTAACAAAGTCTGGGTCAGCCCAAGCTTTTAAGCTTGCCTGATGGAAGTTTTGAAATATCAATTGATCTCCTGAGATATTTGCCAGTATCTTGCAAAAATCTCTGATTTTAATAATGTGGTCTCATCTAAGCTCAAACTAGATAGGCTTGTTCTAGTCTTGATGAGAGTCTAGCAAAAAAGAGCAAGGTGATTAGATGATCCTGATAACCACCCAATATTTATTTCAAGTTCAGTTTTGTTGTTTTTCCTTTTCCTTCTAGGAAATGGAATGATATCTAGCAAAGGTTATTATTGTAAAGGGCTATTTGTGAAATCACTCTTAGTTTATTGGGAAATATCTTAGTTAATGGAAGACTTCAAATAAGAAGTATAAAGTGTAAATGGGCAAATATTTTAGCAAATTCTTTTGGGTCATAGGTGTACTTCAGTAATGAAGATACAAAAGAAGAAATCTGGAGTTCTTAGTGTGCAAAGTTCCTGTTGACTTAAAGGAATATAGCGTGTAAGCATAAAATAAGCACTCAATAGGCTTATTGGGAGCAATACTCATTGAGGTAGACTGTTTCCTCTTTAGCAGAAGGTTGGTTCAGTAAAAGGTGATCTACTGTTGTAGCGTCATTACTTCTGATACTTACTATGATACCATGGCAACATCAGAATTAGATGCAGAAAATGGGGCACGCAGTCTGGTAGAAGGTAATGAAGAGTACACAGTGTTAGAGAATCTACAGAAGAAATTATTAACAAGCAAATACGGTAGGGTTCCGGGGAGGAATTGGGAGCATTGTAGAACCCTTTTGGGAACAGCTTCAGTATGGTATTTGTCAGTAGGAAATGCAGAAACTATTGAAAATAATATCTAGGTTGGTAATAGAAGTGGGAACATTAAACTGCTACTGCAGAAGGGTAAGTGACACTTCTAGGATGGGAAGGGTTAGAGACCAGATAGCTTTTGGAATCCATGAAAGCTGCCATTTATTCTAAGTACAGAGAATAATTCACTATCGCTGTGTCTATAAATTCGATCAACAGTGTCCTAATTAGGTCCCTTCAGTTATTTTTGTGAGTGCCTGAAAGCAGAGTATAGTCTTCTGTATTGTAAGAGTTGTTCTGGGTAATCTGTTCTTCAGATTTACTATGCAATCCTAACAGAAGATAGAGGCAGTTATTCACTAGTATTGTTTGCATTGCAGAAATGGCTAGGTACCTCAGTTTTGTCAGACTGCAATTACGAAGGATAAAACTATGGAAGTGCAATGAATATATGATTCCAGATTGAACATATTTGATGGTCATGGTATCTCAGTATTCATGTCTGAGAATTCAGCAGGCACAGATTATAAAAATATGGGAAATGAGATTAATGCAAGATCATAGGCCTGATTGCATACGAGACATTATATAGATGTAGACCATAGCAGACTTTTATTTTCGCTTCTGACTGCTTTTGCTTCTCACAGGAAGTGTCTGCTTTGTTTCAAAGGGTTTGCATACACACTGCAAATGTACTGCAACAATGTTGTTGGCTTTTGTTCCCCAGCTGTTGTGCATGGCATAGGTATCTTTGTACCACTTGTGCAGCTGGAGGTCTTTACTCCAGCTGATCACAGGTTATAGGTTTGGATGTTCTTAAATTAACTTTATGAACTGTTGGGTATTCTCAAATGAACCTTATGACCTGCATGTCAAAATTGTTGTGGATGAGCACGTGAGGATTATGGAGTTGGGAATGCTATCCTACCATTTAATTTCAAAAACAGGCTGGAAGACATTGCTTATAAAATTGATTGGTCCGTCTGGTGTGAGGAAATAAGGTTGTGAGAAGCAGACAGCATAAAAATAAATGTTTTGTGCATGATAGGTCTGCCAGGCCTCTAGAGTCTGTTTAGAGACAGGGTTCAAGGAGAGTTATCAGCAAAGGATGAAGATTGAAACAGGGATTGCTTGAGGAAACTCGACCCAGCAGATGTCCTAGAGAGGCCACTGTCTATCACCTTTGAAAGGTTATGAAAATTGAGGGAGGTTCTTGGTGACTGGGGAAAGACAAACATTTTGGCCATCTTCACAAACAGCCAAGAGGTCTGCATGGGGAACCACATGCCAGACAACCTCACTCTGGTCACTGGGAAAATCGTGGAAGACATTTCTGGGCATGTGAGGGGGGTGGTGTGTGGGTTTGCTAAAGATAAATAATGCATAACCAACCTGATTGCCTTCTTTGATAAAATAATGGGAGTTGTGGATGATGAGGAAAGTGGTAATTTACCTCAACTTTAACAAGGCTTTTGATACTGTCTTTGACAATATTATTGTCAGTTGCTTTGGTCTGAGTGGGTGGACAATTAGACAATCCTCAGACATCAACTGAGGTATCTGAATGTTGAACAAAGACTTTGAAATATCTAAAGGAATTCAGTTAAGTCTGCAGAGAATTATTCAAAAATGTACAGAATGTTTTCAAGTGATGAAATCAGCTACTCTTTGCAAGGTTCCAAAGCACAAACAGTATTTGAATTTTATTTATTAAAGGCCATGCAATTTCATTTTTAGTGTTCAAACCACCAGAAGATAATGAAGAGCATGTGTTAAAACTACAGTAATTGTGTTTAACAGTAACCCTGTAATATTAAAACTCTACTTTATAATCCCTCTTTATTAATAATCACTATTTTTGTTGTTTTTTATGGTTATACCCACTATATACTAGGAGGTCATCAAACACGGGAAATGACAGTCTCTTTGTTAATCAGAAAATTCAGAGCTATGGTTGAAGCTCTACTTTGCTCCATTGTTATGGACAACAGCATATTTTTCAAAATACTAATATTATACTATAAGGATAAATGTTTTAAAATAACATGCAATATATTAAAGATTGAGCCAAACTTTAGATTCTTAACCTGTGCTTGTGTGGTGACCTTTTGTCCTCATTACATAGCCTACTAAGACTACCCAAGGTTTCTTTCTCAGTATCAATGGGGAACTGTGTGGTTAAACACAGCCCAGAAAGTCAGAAAATGTTTTCTGTTTGCAACTGTGAGTACATAGAATAGGAAGGGGGGGGAGCAATAACACTTTTTGTTATTGCTTTGCTTTTAATTTACTTTATTGATAGGTGACTAGGCTATGAGCTGGAGCTCCAGAGGTAGAGGAGAAGGAAATTCCTCTTGAATCTGGAGCATCTGCTATGCCCTCCTTAAGCAAGTGTGCAGCGGCCAACTGGGAAGGTGCCAGGCACTTCTGCTCTGTTCTGATTTTCTCCTTCCCGGTACACCAGCTCATTGAATATGTGGAAATGTACTTTCTGCACAGGCTTTTAGCCACATCAGCTTGCAATGACTAGTTGCTTCTGAGAAACTACATTGCATGGGGATGAGGATGGAGTCAATCATGGACCAAAACAACTTTTCTCATCTTTTCCTGGAATTAATGGGTACAATGCTCTCTTAAATGGCAGCTATACAGTTAACAGCTCTCTTGCTTCTAAAGCTGACATAGCTGCACACTTAGAGTAGCCCTCTATAGAGCACAGATCGTTTGTAAGGGCTTGGAAGCAATGCAATCTCAAGGAGGGTGATGTGGGCATCTGTGAACTTGTGTTTAATTTTTCTTTTTTTTCATACTTAACAGAATAGTGTTGAAGAGAAAGTGTTGGAATGACCTTTCTGTGTTAGTGCTACATTTTTGCCTTGCACGTAGTTGCATTTCTGTAACAGAGGATATAGTAGTAAGCAGAATTTGAGCTGGTTTAAGATGCTACTTCCTGGGAAGTTGCACTAAAAGCAGTTTCATATAGATAAAGGCATGTGGATCTGGTTAGAAAATAACTGGTAACCAATTTCACATACTAGATGAATAAAAAATTCCTGATTTTTCTGGACTTGCAGCGAGAAAAGGTGAACATTTTACTCCTCTGCCTTAAGAGGCAAAAGCAGGGGAATAGAACCATGGGAAGAGCAGGCAGCGATCTAAAGGATTTAAAGTCCAGAAGAGATTACACTGAAACCATACCGAAATATGTGTTTGTACATGCGGAGTCATTGAGGAGCTGATCAATACCCACTCCTGCCTACTTCAGGACCTGCTTCAGCCACTTCCAGAGTCTCCCTAGCCCTGGGCTTGTCAGTCACTCGAGCTACCAAGCCCTGCTCTGCTTGGTCCTCCCGTGGTTCACAGCTGCTCTGTGAAGCCAGAGGACTCTGTACCTGGCAAGTGAAAACAGTTGTGCTCAGATGGCAGGGCCTGGGAATGTTGTGGGAGATTGTATCCTCATTACATAAAACTCTCACTTTTTTGCACATACCAACATTGTTCCTTAGCTTTCTGTCAATTTGTTTTTTGACTGTATTCATCATGTTTCTACAGATTTTGGTGTAGTGTGTATTGTCTGCATATGAGTTTGTTTGGATGTATTTTGAGAAGTTTCAGCATGAAAGATCTCACATAAATATAGAACTTAAAATGAAAATCTGTAAGATGTTACAGTATTATAAATGAATTATCTTGAAATAGACCAAAAGAAATGGTGTGATACAACTAAAGCATATGGGATGAAAGCAAATGCACTCCCTACCTCAGCGTTTGTATGTGAGCCGTTACAATTTTTTTTCCTTTTTTAAATTGCATTAGCAATTCCAGATAGACATTTAGTCTCCGAAAGAAAGGCCCTTGACATTAAGTGTACTGAAAGGTCATTGAACAGTCATAGCTTTCTTTTAATTTTAAATGCATTTATCCAAGAAAACTCAGCACTGATGTAACATCTGCTTTTCAAAGGGATTCTGTCTTCTAGCTGAGCTGACTGAGGTTTACAGAGGTCAACTGAAATGCCTAAGGTCACTCAGAGTGTCAGAGTAAGGGGTGGGTATCTGGAAGACATACTGAAAAACAAGCCTACTTTTTTTCCAGAAATTACAGGATTCTTTTAAACTTCTAGGTAAACAACAATATTATTCTGAAAAAAAGATAGGATGGTTAAAGATGGTGACTCCTGCTGTGTTGATTACTATTGATACTGTGAGTTATTTGTAGAGGTTTCTAAATTCCTGTCTGGAAAAATAAGCTAGTTAATATATTGCAAAAGCAACAAATACTGTTAAGGCAGAAGACTGAGATAGTTCACTGCGTTGTTGCTACACACCGTGTTTTCTAATTTGTTTCTTAATACTTTTTCAGAGATTGACTTCAGTTAAATTACACTGTCTAAACTAGCTGATGAGCACACTTATAAAATCATAGCTATTTTAGGAATGAAAGATCCTCTACCCCGTCATTCAGCAGTGAAGGAGTATGTAGTGATGACTGATTAGCAGAATACATGCATTCTCACAAGGAAAAAACATTATGCTGAGGATGAAATACAATTTTAACTTTGGAAATCTGTACAAAAATGTTTCCAATATTGTAGTGATATCTTTCACTTTCATGCTTTTTAATCCTCCAACTCTAAAATGTTTCAGAGTTTCACTCAATTCAACAAGTACTACCATAATTAAAATGAAGAAAATACAACTGATTTAGAAATCTATGAAGAATTGCTATATACATTGTGATGTAAAAGGAACACAAGTTATAAAATTTAGTGTCAGAAAATAAATGAAGTTAAGGGTAAGTTATAAGAAGCAATCTTAAGAATTAACAAATGATTTTAAAGATTGCCGAGGGTAATAGCAAGGAACAGTCTTTCAAGTAGTGCAGTCACATGACTATCCTTCACCTTCATTGCTAACAACAACAACAAAAAGCATAACTTACATGTATTATAAGGCTATCTTTGTTAGGTCATATGGAAAGAGAAAACATGAAGAGGAATACGTGGGAAGTATTGATATGCTTTTCTTATACCAAAGAGTGATCAAAAGAAATGTGACCTTTTCCAAAGGTGATACATTCATTGTTTTTTAAACTTATTCTGCCAATTTTCTCATGTTTTATTTGCCATTCAATCCCCCAAACACTTGATTTGTCACAGGAAATACAATAAGTATTAGAAATCCCGTTTTTTTTTGTCTGTTTGTTTTTCTTTTCCCCCTGGGAAATTTGTTAGCATGCAACTCTGGGTACTAGGGTACTGGGGAGAAAAAAAAAAAAAACATTTCTGAGGCATTCTAATGTTATTTGGTGGGACATTTTACAATCTTATTAAACATTGTAGTTCTGCTCTGTATTACATCTGCATTGTCCAATAAAAGGTCTGGGTCAAATATTTTTCTTCTGCTTTTAAACTGCATGTATGTGTTTGAAAAACAATTTTGCTGAAGTAAAATGCAAACTGATCAATCATACAAACAAGACAAAACTCCCACAGAGCACATGGGGAAAAGAACAAAGATTATTTTTGTCTGTCTAGTTAGAATTTTGCATATGCTTGAATATATCTGACAGGTTGTTTGTGCCTTTTAGAAGATGAAAAAAGATAAATATATAAGGAGAGGGAGAAATAAAGAAAGGTGCTGATGAGTACAATAGCAGTGTTGATTTTCATACATTTGGGGTGCTGACACAATTCACAAGTGGCAAAGCAGACTGAATAAGTTGTGTTATGTCATCCCTGCAAATGAAGATAAATGTCTTGTGCTTTATCACTGTGGGTTATATTCCTGAGAGGAGGATTTTAAAAATGGATTTTTAACTTTATACTCCTTTTTTATTTATATATGTATTTAAAAAGTAAAAGAAGTATTTGAGGATTTGAGTTAGAAGCTGTAATGCTCAAAAGCTTGCTGGGCTCCAGCTAGGGAAGTCTCTGAAATACTGCTACTACCCTTTAAACGAAAGGAGGAAAAAGGAGAGAGGAAAAAAAAAAAAAAACAAAAAACAAAAAAACTATTCCTTCTACAATATGTAGAGCTACAGGGATTGTAAAACTTCTGCAGAATGGGAATATAACATGTTTATGGGAGCAAAAAACACAAGCCATAAAATGATTTGTCTTCCTTTGCTGTAGTTAAGAACTGTAAGAAGATAGAAAATAAGTTTCAGTATCTGATTTACCATATAGAATTACTGCTTGATTTCTTTTGGCTCCACTGGAATCATATTGCCTTAACGTAGCTTTAGTAGTGAACCTCCTTCATTATATTTGGTTTTGGTGTTTTCTTGAAAACCTTTTATATGGCATATTATGTCTTTGTTGGTATGTGCACCCATTAAAAACAATGCACATCCAATTTTTAAACAAGTGCAAAGAAATAGAGTGGGCTTGCTGGAAAAGTTAAAATATACAAATTTTCCTGAATAATTATGAAAACTCACCCTGAATCCTTACCCAAAGCTTGAAGCAACTCCACTGAGGGTGGTGAGGGGGACAAAAAAAACAAACAAACCCACAGCTAGAAAATGGTCTGCTTCTCTGCCCTTTTGCCTCTGTTTGGGTTTATGAAACACTGCATTTCACATTGTATTCGAAGCCTCAAAGTATGTGAAGCTTAAAGAACAAAAGAATACTGATGATGGAAAGTAGAAATTAGAGGAGCGAATTCTGTGTATTTCTACAAATTACGATGGCTTTGAGGAGTGGACTGAATGAGCTGAGCTTTACTATGGTAATATCCAGAGAGCTCAAAACCAAAAGAAGTGACTGGGTGGTCTCTGGAGAAGGGAGAGCAAATCCACGTTGTTTATATCTACAGAAAACAAAAGATCTGAAGTAGGAAGAGACGTCTGGTCCTATTGCCAGGTGTGGAAGGATGGGTTGAAAAGAGTTGTGTGGAATGAGAAGTGTGAATGTGTTTTGTTGTGGAGGGGAGCTATGAGAAGATGTGTGAGCGTTTGAAAGGTTGTTGGGTGCCAACTCTGAACCCCAAACCTTTTGATGAATGCCTAATTGTGTTCAAAATATTGCTCAGGCTTGTTAATATTTGATAGAAGAAATCAATCCTTGTCTAAATTCATGTGACTGACTTTGAACACTTTTAGGGAATATATGTGGTGAGGCCAAGAAAATGCACATGGTTCTTATTAGTGTATGCACTGAATTTCTGCAGCTTGAGAGAATATATATTTTCTCCTCTACAATATACAGCTCTAGGGATATAGCCTTTAAACCTTTCTGCTTCCCTGATTTATGTAGAGCCCTAAAATACAACAGGGTCAGTAAGTGTCCCTGTACCCCCACTGTAACTGCAGAAGTTCTGCTTCTCTGTACCCCAGGGGAGACTTGCAGCATCAGATGCTTCCTAGCTAGCATGTGTCTCCAGGGTGTTCTTCAAAGAGAATATGCCAGTGCAGATGAAAAAACAAATGCTGCTTGTGGAAGTATTCATTCTCCTCTGGCTTCAGAAGGGAAGTTTTGGCAGCGTACCTGCCCTGTGCCCATGGCCAACCTCCTCCCAGCTGCAAATCTTCAGACCTGCAGAGAACCTTCTGTGCAGTCCAGCTGCTTGAGCCATGGGGCAGCTTCCTTCCATTCCTGTGTGGAGATGGAGAGATCTGGGTGCAGAGACTCCTTGTTTTGTGGAGTTGAGTATGGTTTGAAACTAGTATATCTGTGGCAAACAAGTTACTCTATATACAATAACCTTTGGTTTTGTAGAGCTAGCTAAAACACAGTCAATTGAATGTGAAAGAAGTTAATTAAGAGACGGTAGACCAAAATTGTCATAACAGTAATTTCTTTGGCTTCAGTGAGCTTATTGCATGGATGAGTTTTATTGGAGTTTGTATTATTAATACAGAAAGTATACCTAAAGTTAGGAGTTATGAAGTCAAGGTTGTATTTCGCCTCTGAATACTATTTGGGATTTTCACAGAATGCTTAAAAGAGTTAAAACTTCTACAGGGTCTCTTTGCATTTGAGCACTGATCCTTCTTGAACTCTTAAAAA
Source organism: Anseranas semipalmata (assembly GCA_013399115.1). Classification (NCBI taxonomy): domain Eukaryota; kingdom Metazoa; phylum Chordata; class Aves; order Anseriformes; family Anseranatidae; genus Anseranas; species Anseranas semipalmata. The sequence goes on from VXAA01004871.1 coordinate 1,040,649, forward strand.
ATATCCTACTTAGTCAAGTCAGATGGTCACTCAGCTTTTGAGAAGAGGGAGTTCCCAGAGTGCTAGGTGATATGCTGAGGATGCTCTTGCATTAGTGTTTTTTCTGAATGTAAGTGGTCTGTATTTATAACATACGTTCCCAGTCAGAAAAGGATGGAAGAAGCTGCTTTGTGTAGCTGTTTCTGTATCTTCCATTTAAGCGACACTGGAGATTTTGTACCTTATTCACACTGAGAAACCAGAGAGTCCTTTTCAGGTTAATTGGTTTGCCTCTCCTTCAGTTTTCCATCTGAATCCATTTATGAGATTCTAGAAATTATTTTGTGGATCTCTCGCAATCAGAGCTCTGCAGAAACTGGGCTTGCACTAGTAGTAGCCACTTGAGCTGTTTCACTGTGCTGTGAGCCTGAATGGTGTGCTGGCTTCTAAGACTTCTGGTCTAACTGAGGAGTCTGTCAAGGGCACTGAGGAGATGCATCCTTCAGGTAGCCTTGACATAATTTAAAATGAACAAAAAAACCCTCCTGTAATGCCAAGTACTGGGATGGATAGGATAGTCTTGTTGTCAGGCTTGGCTAAGGTCAGATCTGGAAAGTTTAAGTTTGGAAGACCAAATGCTATTGAAATCATTGGAAATTTGGCATCTACCTCATGGGGGTCTGGGCCCGACTGATTTGCTTAAGGTCACAAATGGAGTAGAAACAGGAACTGAGCAGAGAATTCTCAAATCCCAGTACAGTGCCTTTACCATTAATCCTTGACTAATCTGGTATCTTATGATCTAGGTTTCACTTCAGCCAGCTGCTTTCATCAAGTCATTAGTGTCATCTGACACTGGGACAGCTGGCCAGAGTTTAATGCATAAGTGTCACCTGCATACTTCTCTCATTTATGTCTGTGGCATCATCTGATACCTGCTAGCAGCTCAACATAAATACGGATTATAAAATGGAAAAGAACAGTGTCTGTGAACTTCAGAAAGGAGTCTTTTTTTTTTTTTTATCAGAGATTTTTGAGTCTGAAAGACAAAATCAAATCTGCCAGAATTAAGCTCTGTTTATTTAGATAATAGCAAAGGTAGGAGCAGGGACAAAACATCTGCATTTCTGTGTTCTACATACTGTGGAGAAAGATCCATGTGAGTGAATTAAGATGACCTGTGTGATTTCTTCTGTGCCATTCCTTTTTTTTTTTGCTTGGCTGGGGTAGGCTCAGGATGACTTGCAAGGAAATCATTTTTAAAGTGATATAAGTAATGAGATGGAAAAAAAATAATCAAAAGTATCAAAAGAATGACTTTGAAATACTTAAAATCCAACCCTGATATTTGAGAAGAAAATGCTAAGCAATAAAGGGGTTGAATTTCCACACCACATACTGCACAGGAAATTTGCACACACAATCTTTTATTTGTTTAATGGATTTTCTGTGAACATCTCCCATTAATGTTTGTAAAACTTCAGCCTGAGAAATTTAGCTATGGAAGGGAAAGCATTTATATTCATTAGATGAGAGCAGACTTTTTGCTCATGATTTGGGTGGAATTTAAAATGATTAATGCAGCTTAAAGTAGTTAGGTGATAGGAATTTTTTAAAACATTTTATCTGAATCTAATAAGCCCTCATGGGGATACAAGAGTGTGTGATGCATATAAGGAAATTTAGAGTCAGTTTATTAAAAACACATTTCCACTTTAATGATGTTCTTCCATTGTATCTTGAGATTACCAGGTATTTTACCATCTACTGCAGCCAGTCTGTAGAGACTGTAACCATATGAACCCTTAATCTGAGAGGCCCATCCTTTTCTTACAGAGATTGGAGTTGCTGTTGACTAAGGATGAAATAAATTAAAAAAAAATATACTGTAGCCAAAGTTCAGAAAATCCTTCAAGGAAACTTAAAATGTCTTAAATTTCTCCAAGAAGGAGCTCTTTCTTAAGAAATATTATAGGAAAAAAAATAATGAAAGCAAAACTTTCCAGTTAAACTGTAGCCTCAAAATTGATAATTAAGCATTTTATGTAATTTTGTGATAACTATAAGGATGCCAAAAGTTTAGTCAAATCTTACACAGAATGGAAATTCAGACAACTCAGAATTGCCTGAAATTAAAACAAGGATTTTTCTAAGATTTCCACTTTATAGTGGTAGAAATATCTGTGTAGATGACTGTAATAAATCCTTTACTGTGTTTATATGGAATTAAAGTGGTATACTTGCTTCTTTAGATCATTGGTCAATCAGCCTTTGCAGAGTCACTATTGTTACATTCACAGCCAAGCTCACTCTTAGATGGAAAAAAAAAATAGTACAATAGTGTTTCAATTATCCCAGGGTAGATTATCCAGCTGATGGATGGGAAATAGGCTGCAGGTACCAGGACACTCAGTCCTGCTCTGGGTGAGTCACTTTGGCACTGCTGTGTGAAGTGATGATACCAACTCAGATGCTCAGGGAGGTCTGATTCAGCATTGCTGCTGACCCCTCTTTTCACTATTCTATTCCTACCATATCATTTTGCAGCCTAATTTCCAAGAGAAGAGTGACAACAGGCAGGAAGGTGGCAAGTTTGGCTCATTAATCCAAAGTTTGTTGAATACCCTTCAATGTCATGTTTACGGTGTATTTCTGACCTGCAGATATTTGACTGAACTCCTTTGAAGAATGTATTTTACTGAGTTACAGAAGCTGAAATTTTAAAATTAGAAGACAAAAAGCATGAATATGATGAATAACTATTCCTCAGCATACTAGATCTATAGCAGAAACTCTTTCTCAGGATAATATTACAGTGAAGTTGCTGCACTTCCTGCTTATCTGTGAGATCTAGATTATGAGGATGCTAGGGAACTCTTCCTGTAGTAGGTAATTTTTCAGGATTTAACCAGTTCCTATCCATGATCATTGCAGCTATGCCGGCAGAAATCTGTAGCCTTGACATAGCCTGAAACTATATTCACCTCTGTTCTTCTTCTACTCCTGTCTCCTTTTCCTCACAAGGACTTACTTTAATGTGGCTATAAATTTTCTGAAGGAACATTCTGAACTGAATGCCACAGAAAATAAACCACTGTGATATAAGGCAGTGATGCTTTGTTTCTCAGAGGACATACTTTAGATCAAAAGCCAGTATAATTTTTTTTTGTTAATATCTGCTCTATGGTCAAGACAGGATAAAAAAGGACAGTGATTTTGAGCTTTTAAATTTAATTGCTGGTTACATTAGGAGAGAACAGGAAGGGATTTGCGAGGTGGCATGATGCTGTTGGTAAGCCTCTTTATTTCTGCTCTCGGTGTTGCTGTGAAGCAGTAATGTGCCTGATCATCTTGCTCTTTGCGATGGCACTCAGCAGTGCTCACCCTACTGTATTGGCTACCCAGGTTGTTACAGCTATGATGTACAGCTGGCAGTATGGTGTGTGTGGGGATACAACTGTGGAGGCAGATGTTGGGATGTGACAGTGAAATCTGAAATTATTCTGGGCCTGTCATAACAAGGATGGATGTTTTTAGACAGGACACAGAGGAAAATAAAACATTTTTGGGGGGGGAGATGGGAAGGTGAGGTGCAGTAGGGAGGACAGACTGAACGTTTGTTCAGGGAAGCGGTCCTCTACTTAGTCAAAATAGAGAAATAGCAATTTTCAGTTTTAGTTGTCTTTTTTTTTGTTTGTTTGTTTTATTTTCAGGGGTCTGCTTTAGGCATAATATAGTATGTGTTTAATAGATAATTCCGTGTGGAGCAGAAGTCTTCTACAGTTTAAAATCAAGGTGTGTGTGTGTTTTAGAGATTTATTAAAAGGACATCCACTCTTCAGGTGGAGAGATTTCTCCACACTTTTCTGCTGTCAAACTGTGCAATTCTAAATGTCTCCTTGAAATACACAGAGTTTTTCTTTGTAGGTGCAGATGCTTTTAAACACTGCCTTAAAACAAGCACAGAATGAAGAAATTGCCACCAGATGAGTGATACTTGGCTGTGCTTCTCTCATTTCATCTCCATATGCACACCTCTGCAGTCGTCACAAAATATCATTTGTATAACCTGCAAGGATCTACTGCTACACACAAAAATGCCTTGTTATTGTGAGGCTGTTGTCAGTCTTTATAGCCATGTAGGGTACGCTATGTGTACTTCTGGTGGGGATATCTGTGCAGGCAGGCTGAGAGGTAGAGGCTGAACCAAAATTAATTTGCTGTCATGCTGGGCAGAAAAACTTTGTTGCAAAAACCATTGACATGGAGGCAGAAGAAAGGTTTGTTCATCCTAACTATTTGAGGCCATGGACTAGATTCAGGAAGCAGCAAAGCCTGCCTTTTTAGGTAGGGGATGGTAATCAATAGCAACTAGATAGCTCGCTAACAAATTACAGAAAATATTCTGGAAGAGGCTTAACTGATGATTCCTGATCCTTGCTATATGAACTTAGAGAAAATATATTATGCTGGCTTGAAGAAGAGTAATGAATCCATAGAAGTAGAAACAATATGCACTACACCAGATCCATATTCACAACTCCAAATGCTCCTTTTCTTTGCATTCCAGCATCCCAGATGGCAGATTAGCACAATTTAAAATTTTCAACATGCTTACTGAACTGGTTTATATATTATTTTCTCTTCCCTTCACCATCTCCTTCCCACTTAAGACCCCTCTATTCAATGAGTATCTACAGGTTCATAATGTAGAATGAATTGACAGGATGAGTGACAAGATACATGTACAGGGTGAGAGACTTCAGTATGCAACCTTGTTGGCATACAGTCCATAGCATCTCTAATCAAAAGTCCTTATAGCTCTCCAGGTTTTTCAATTATTGTTTTAATTTCTTTGCAGCGCTTATTGCTAATCACAACAGGGGCTGTTACTTGGATCATCTTTATTGTTGCATATTTAATAATACAAAACAACACCTTATTTTTTTGTTGTGTGGAATAGTTAAAATAGCTAGAGGGGGAGGAAAAGTGTATCTGTCATGGACTTTGGTCCTAGTCATCTTGATTCAAAAAGAACAAGTAGAGGGGTCAGTTCAGGTGATCTCAGACCCACCAATCTGTAACTGTTTTCCTCAGGTGAAATAATCATCTTTTTTTTTTTTTTTTTAGTATATGGCAAATCACTAGCGAGTTCATCAAATCTAATCAAAAGAAGGCATTTCTTTTAAATGAGTAAGAATTTAGTCGTTTCATACAAAGTCAAACATACCTATCGCAATTTACTTTCAGGTATACTTAATGCTTAGTTCAATGGTGTCTTGGAATGTTTCTTGGAAAGTCAGCAATGTGTCCAACTTTTTCACTTAAATATATCAAGGTTCACCTCTCACAAGTAGGATTTGCCTAGTCCTAGTGTTCTGGCTATTTTCCAAGGCAGCTAATTATATTCTTCCAAAAATTTCCCTCAAAGTTCCAATTAATTATCTTCTTCACTTCCTCTTCTGAAGTTCTGTCATGTCATGTTGATTCTATGAAATGCCTGATAGTGTCTTGCATCTGAAGTGGCTATATTTCACTTATGAATGAAGTGTTGCAGGGTCGTATTCATGACTAGCATGTTTGTGTGATGCACTGATTATAGGGAAGGTATTTTAAATATAGTGATGATGAAGCCGAGTGTAAATATTCGTGATTAGATTATAAAATGAGGTGTGAGTTCTTTCCTTCTTTTCATCAGATTATCATACATACTAATCTGCACTCAAGCTGTATTCTGATACCTTACCCGTTATGACTAATGTCTTAAAAAAGGAAAAAAAAAAAAAAAGGCGGGGGGGAGAAGGAAAAATCCTTCTGTTAAAAGGTAATTGATACCAACACATTTGTTGCTTAAACAGTTAAAAATGGATTTTTGACAGATGATTAAAATGCATATCTGTAAGTCAGCTACTCTGAGGTTACCAAGATTCCTGTTCCTCTCAGCTACTCTTGAAATACAGGGATTACAAATGTTTAAAAAGTCAATAAATGTGTTTTTATTCTTCCTTTTCTTCCTTAAAACACTTGTGATTATAAAACAAATAAAAAAAATCTTCAGAAGTTTGGTATATGCAAATATTTAACAATCCATCATAAAAGGTCTTCGTAGGAAATGTTAGGAATTTTTAAAGTAATATTAATAGGGTTTGCATATTACAAATGATTTCTGGGCATTTGGTTTGTGCCCATAGCTGTCTCCAAAGGATTACAGAAAGAGTGATGGAGAACATCAAAATACCTGGATGCTGGAAACTCTATGTAGTGTTAGGAAATTATTTCTCCAAATCAATATCGTATTGTGTTGAAAATGTACAGGAGAGTGAGTCGCTATCTTGACTATCAAATATAAGAACAACAAATTATAAAAGCAGAATATTAGTATAGATAAATTTTTCTACAAAGCACAGCTCAAGGTGCACATCATTCTAAGATGCTGATACATTAAGTAGGTATCATTTGTTATTGTATCTGACTTTTACATTAGTGCAATCCTGAGCAATAATTTGTGACATGAGTCTATGTTTAGCTGAAAGAATGAGAGGAGAAGAGAGGTTGTTGGGGGGAGATACTCTTCACTGTCTTTCAGCTGCATATTGATAAGCTGGCTTTGAGGTATCTTTCCTGTTTGTTTGCAATTGCAAATTCTTACTAAATTGTTAAATTGCAGCAGAACATCTTGTCTGCATTTTATAAATTCACAGCCACTCTACTTAAATACAGTTCTCACCCACACAGAGTTTCATTTGCACAAAAGTCATAGCAGCAGAATATCAGCAGTTCCCACAGAAATGACAGCCCAAGCCTTTAGTTCATAATATTGAAAAATTTCCCGAACTTGCAACGTTTCCTGAGGGAATGTCAGAGTTGGCATACATTTCTGCTGCTTTTCTCTAATTTTTAACCTCTTATTACAAATGAAAGCTTGTAGGGCTTTTTAACAGGTGGTTTTTGCCTGGGAGTACATGACAGAGGTAGAAAGCCAGAGAACTGTGATAAAAATTAAACTCAGCAAATCTAACCAGTCCTAGTGAGAATGCAGCAGGGAATAACAAATCCTCAGTGAAAAGAGCTAAAGATTGCTTAATTAAACAGGGTTGCAGAATTAGATCTAACTTTAAACTTGAAATTTAAGTGAATTTCTTTGGTGAGGAAACTCTGACTTCCTGAATGTCATCCTAGGTTTATTTCTTTTTCAGGGCTGGCATGAAATGTCATAGTGTTCTGTTTCAAGACAAAGTAATAGTTGCAAATTTCACACAATTTTTCAAAATCTGGGGGATAGGCTTTTAACCCCTTATTTTGAAACTTTCTCAAAAGAAAATACTAGTTAGTGATTTTATACTCTAGGCTGTAATTCAGAATGAAAATACATAACAGAAATGAAATTCACATCTTTGTGGGTTGCAACTACTCAGTTGTTGCACTGAATTGAGCTCGCAATATTTAATGTAATTGGTTTTCAAAAAGTGATGTGGCAGCAAATTTTACAGAAGATCTTGGAGGCCCTTGAAATGAATGACTAAGGTTTTATAGAAATCGGTTAAAAACAAAGGAAGTACTATTATGGAGGAAGATAGAGATAAATGCTTCTTTTGAAGAAAGGTTTGGAGAAAGTATCTGAAAATAAATGTGATGTCCCTTTTCCAAGGGGTTACATTTATGATTTATTCTCCCCTTTGCAACACAGGAGCTGTAGATTCCCTTATCGCAATTCTATCACTCTTTAGCCTGTCTGGTAGGGTTTTGAAATGGATCAAATTGCATTAACTGAAGTTTCATGAATAGTCCAATGATTTTAGTTTCAATCTTCAGAAGATTTACTGTGAGTACAAGGTAAGCAGGATTAAGTGAGCTTTTAATATCTTGTCACCGTCACCTGAACAGCTTTGGCAATTGTCACCTGTCCAAATTTTTATGAATATAAATCTCTACTTAGTTTGCATCAAAGACTGTGACAAAAAGTTTTAAGACATTGAACTTCATGGTTTCAGAGGTCCTTGGCATAGATCCTCTAGCAAAGGGCCCTGAGGCACTTCATCTGAAAATGCAAAAGTGATGCTGACTGGGGACGTGGTGTGGCCAAGGTGCCTTAGGGAAATGATGGTTCAGTGCTTCAGCAGGACAGCTTCCCTTGGATGATGCCAATTAAGCTGTAGCTGTCATTTAAAGTTGCTGTCTTCTGGACTGCACCTCCTGTGCACAAGCAGGGATCAGTCTCTTGTTCAGCGTTATAAATAAAAATGAAGGTTTGTGTCTTCGTCAATATACAAATAAAATTCCAAACCCAAAACAACACATAGACCAAATGTTGCTCATTTCCAACAGTGGCAATTATTTCTTGGGCTATTTCAGGAAATATTTAAGTTGGTCTTCTCAGAAGTTTCCTGTATTAGATGAATTAAAGTAATTCCACTCCTTAAAAACCTTCATAAGGCTGTGAATTATTTTTAAATTAAGGCAGTATCATATCAATAAACAAACATGTAAAAAGCTATAGTGTAATCAAGTTTATTGTTTCATAATAGGTTTATAAAATTATGAATACCAAGGTTTTATTAATGGGACTTTTAATTATCCACTGTAGTGAAGAGTGATGTAAAATATCTAACAGCTCTGCTCTGCTAATTAATATGGGGATTCAATGGTTGTTAATTAAGGGCAAATGGGACAGGGCTAACACAATCCACTTTTGACTACGATGAATAAAAAGTCAAACCAATAGCTTATTTCTGAATTAACATGATTGATAAAAAGTCAGCTCAGAGCACAAGTCATTCATCCTAAGGGAGCTACAATTTTAATGTTTAGACAATACAAAAAAGAACATGTCTGTAGGCCTTGAAATAAAAGTAAAAGCTGCAAAAAAGCCTCAAAGGACTAAAATACAGATTTGTGAAACTTGCTGTTAAATATGTAACTTTGTGCACAGTATTTTCAGATCACGTTCACTTCTAACAGATTTAAATAAAGCTGACATATGAATGAGTAACTGTCTGTAATATATTCCAGGAAAATTATCCATTATTTGACTTTCTTCTCTATTTATCAGATATTCTGAACAGCACTTTACATACTGAAAAAACAGGCAGGGGAGGGGGAGAAGCAGCTTGCCAGGAAGTGGTTTATCAGTCTTGCTCTCTGCAATAATAGCAGTCTGTCCTCTTCTGATCGCTGTCTGTTCATTCCTTGCTTTCCTGCATGTGGCTAAACATTTGAAAATTCTGTTTAAAATCTTCAGAAAGTTAAGTCTGGGTATGTATATCCAGCAAAGCCTCCAAGATAGAACCCAGAGTGGTGATGTGCTTGTGTGACATATTGTACGAGGAGGCTGAGGCAATTCAGTAAAGGTATAAAATAGCATGCGTGCTCCTCAGGGAGCCTGTAGACAGAGATTCACAGGCGATTGTCTGGAATCAGTAGAAATCCCGAACATCTCTGTGGGACTTAAATCTTTCTCTCCCCACCTCTTCCTTTTGCCACCTTGCCCAGGACATTGGGGAGCCATTCCCACCTGCTGAGCTTCCACAGTCCAGACCCATCTCTAGATGTCTTGTGCCTCCTATCTCCTCTGAGCTCACTCCTTTAAAAAGTTCTCTTTTTGTATGTGGTAACTTAGATATATTCACATGGGATGTGTCAAGAGTTTTGATGTGGCATGCAAGGTCTCAATTTTAATTCGCCCTTGCCTGAAGGAGGTTAAAACCCATGTTTCCCGTGAAGAATATCTTGCTACCAAGATAAAGGCAACTTTGTTTTGAGATTGCTTCTAGTTGTTGTCTTACAACAGTAGTGCATAATCAGAGCAGTGAGTACATATGACAGGAAGTCAGATGTCTAAATGTGGTTTCATGGGCAAAGATTTAAGGCAAGCTTGGACCTATTAGAAAAACAAAACAAATAACAAAGCATTCAAGATTATAATTGAAACATGCATAAAAACTACAGAAAAACAGGAAAACATTTTATCTTTATGAGAGGGAATGCTGTATGTGTGCTGTTTGACATACTGTGAGCATAGTTTGCATAGTTTAATATGAATTTAAGATCTTGGGATTAGAAGAAATCTTCTGCAGCACATTGTCTTGTCCTCTTCTGTCACAGACAACTGTGTCACATAACCTTTTAACAATCTACCACATTTCAGATTAAAAGTAGGCATTTTTGGCTACCTTGGGCTGCTGTTTCTATGCACTGATTCTTGATGGTTAGAAGCCTTCTAATTTCTGGTCTAAATTTATTCATAAGCAGTTTATTTTGATTTTGTTCATGGCCACTTTCTTCTGTTCCAGCACTGACCTTTAGCTTTTCTTTCTCCTTTGCTTTATATTTCCGTAAAGAATATTTTTTTGTCTTTTTTTGACTTTTCTAAACAAGCTGATTCTTACAAGTTTTATGCTTTATTTGATAGGATTTTCCTTCCTAATTATTTTAATATAATTCTCTGCATCTTTTCCTATTCATTTTTGTACACAGGAATGCAGCTGGGGCCTTGTCAGTGCTTTATGCAGTCCTATGAAAATTTTCTTAATTTCCCCTGGAAATATACTGATTGCATCCTATCTGTGATCATATTTACTACTTTATTGTTTTTCCGTATCACTGTCTTTTTTTCCTCCACTTTCCAGTTTACTGTATTTCTGTATGTATAGTAGATTTTTCTTTTAATCTCTAGCTGCATAGCCTTTGCTGTATTGAATTTCATCCTACCTCTCTTGCTTTACTCATTGAGATTTTCTGGTTCTTTATATGTGATATCCTAATCTTATGTGTTGACAGTGTCTCCTTTTTGTTCATTAGGAAATTCCATTGTATTCCTACCTTTTTGTAGTGAATATGAAAAGCTTGATTATTATCATTATGAAAAGCTTGGTTCTAGTGACTTTCATTTTGGTGATGGTAAAACAGATTGTTTATTTTATCATTTGGTAAAATGATAAAACTGTGCAGAGTGGACTCCACCATATTTTGTGTTTCAATAGTATCATAATGTACATTTTTAAGTCAATATTTGCTATGGTATCATGAAAAGATATTGTTCATGATACGAGCCAGGAAGTACATCACGAGCACTTTAGGTTTTAAACGTTTAGGTTTTATTATTGCCAATACATAAGAGCACATATATGAAAAGCTATATTAGCAATAACATTTTCTTTAATTAATTTTTCCATGAATGAATTCCTATTAGAAATTCATTCTTACAACATTGTATTGTGTTGTGATGCACTTTGGTGAAATTAACTCGAAGAACTGCTCTTTGCAATTTTAATATTCCACTGGGTTTTCCATTCTAGAAAACTCATTATTATACATGTACAAAGCTGAAAAGAAACAAGAGAGAGGCATATTGTGTGAATAACAGTCAGGGAAAAGAGACAGCTGGCATGATAATTTTCTAATAAAGCTTAGAAAAGGCTGCTGTGTCTTGAAAAAATGAAAGAGTTTTAATTTGAGTATTCCTTTTGTTTGGATTTGCTTTGTACTAAAAAGTTCTGAATCTTATTCACACCTTTTATGAATATTAACTGAAAAACAAATATATCTTGTCAAGTCCTTCTACTTGGGAGGTGCAAAAGAGTCAGTGGTGTGTGTAGCCAGAGGGGGATGGTATTTCTTGTTCTTATCCACTTTTATTCTCCTTCAACCAGACTGTACAGTTTGGATTTTGATAAATAGAGATCTTCTGAATTGTGGACAAGTTATTAACACATGGAGCCTTTAACTGTCTATATGCCAAACTGCAGCCTCTAATAGATATTCACAATTTTTTTGATTCCTATTGCATTTAAGATTGTGACCTTTGGAGACTGTGCCTCAAAGCCCAGAGTCAGAAAACTGTGGCACTGGGCTTTGGTTGAGGAAGATACTGGACAGCAACCATAGGAATTAAATGTTTCATCTTTGACCTTCAAAGTCATACAAATCTTTTTACTTTAACTTCAAGTCTTTTTTTTTTCCCCATACATATAACATTTTAAAGACTAGATGCTACCCTCTTTCAGGCTTTAAAACAGAATAATATAGATATATAAAACTATTTTCATTTAATTACAGAACTCTAACGCACTCCCAACTTATAGAGGCACTTCAAGTGAAATTTTAAATTAATATGGAGGGAAAGTAGTTAATCCATTAGAGCGAAATTAGAAACACCAAATTTTGTGGTTACTGCTGCCTTTCAGCAGTGGATTGCCAAGACATTAGGTGGCATTCACTAAACTGTACATTTCTGGCTGGTCTTGCATTTTGTAAGGCTTTTAGAAAATGTAATGAATACAGTTTTGAACACATTTTTATAAGTGTTTTTAAAATGTGTTAGTCCAGTAAAATATCTTTCTGTTATTCCTTGTCTTGATATATTTTTCTAGTGCATTGCCCTAATATTAGATTGTCCTAATTCTTCTCTATTTACATCCATTCATCCTTTTTATACAATAAAATATTATTGACATTAATGAAGTTACTGCTAATTTATGCCACAGTAAGAAAGGAATCAAGCTCATTATATCTGGTATCACAGTTCATGAGAGAATCAGTTAATTGCATTCCATTAGTAATTAACATGGAATATGAAATACTAATGTTTTGTAAACCACACATTTAATAGCCCTTATTCTCAGTGGCTGTAGGGCTGTAAGTGACAGAAAAACAAAGGCCTCCACCTACAAATAGTTTTTACTGTTAAAATAAAAACTGACAGAATTTTGGAAAACTACAGTACATAGTCACCGAGTATGTGGCATTGATACCAAACTCCAGATATTTCTGACATTTAGTTTAATGATTAAAATGAATTATTACAATGTGGGTTGGGGTTGGTTATTTTTTATTTTATTTTTGTCAGTTTTGTCAGTACTTGAACTATTTTTTTTTTAACTCATTTTTCTGTAAAACCTCCTCAGGTGAGCTGTGTATCGCAGTGGGTTGCTGTCGCTGGGTTCAGTTTCCCAGAACACCGTGTAGACCTAGGGTTGTTCTAGCAGCTTCAGTGCTACAGGTGGCAGGATGTAGCAAGAGGCTCAATTATAACCACACACCAACTCCACTGGAGGCAGAGACTGAGTGACCCAGCAGGAAGAAATACTAATGATAAAGTCAAGAGAGTTCAGGTTAAGAAATCTTTCAATTTAAATCAAGCAGTATGAGCTTTGTTCTGCTAGGAGTGGGTTGGAAGCTCCCCACTTAGAGCTGGAGCCAGAAAACACAGGTACACAAGGTAAACAAATGCTGGTACTGTTTTTCCCCTTGGTCTGTAGGACTAACACCTATAGCTTCTCCATGTAGGTAAAGAACTTTACATTTAAAAATCCCGTTCATATACCTGTTAAATTCATTAAGTCACATCTATTTCTTCATTTTATCGTCTATTGGCACAAAGATTTTAATTGCGTTCTGATGATATTGGGTTTGATGGTGTTATGGAAGACATGAGTTTCATTTGCGAGAACATGCAGATTTTGAACACAAGTCTGCTAAAAGGTGGCTTTGCTGTTTTAGAAAGACATGTCTGGGAGACTTTGAGTTAATTTTCTTTTTGCATACTCGTTCTTTCAGTTAATTTCATCTGAGAACATACTTTGTGGCTGTTTTTGAATAGGTATGCTTCCAAGTCCCCCATTCATTTGATGCTGAGATGTAGCTATCAGCCCATTTCCATATCCATGCTTTTCTTAGTCTTTCTAAGAAGTTTATTCATTGATGCACAAAACAAAACACCAGGCATTTAGTGTACGTTGAGAACTGATTCAGCCCTCGATGGATGATACAGTTTTAAAATAGTGTATAAAGCCTATCTGCATAATGGAAAGTGTCTTGGAAAATTAGCATTTTAATGCCAGTTATTTCTTAGTGGAGACTATGTAGAAGTCCTTTGAGTCTCAGAATGCGTTTAAACATAAAAACAAGGCTGTAGAAGGATCCCATCCAATCAATCGAGGAAACAAATTAACCCATTAGTCCTAGTTTCATTTCCTGGAGAGTGTTTGAGTAAAATGCCACGGAACTGACGTTACCCCTGTGTTATCTCCTGGTGATGAGTCTAATGAACCGTCTTACATGGGAAGCTTGAAAACACAGTTGGTATCAAATTGTCTGCTACGATAACTAGTTCTGGAATCATTTCGGTTATTAAAACTGTTTTCACGAGCTTATAGTGGTGATGGATCATGACTGTGGCATGTCTGAAATATGAGGGACTCAGCTTGGAGAATTCTTATTTGGGAAACAGCTTTAACTTACAACTATAGACCCTTCTCCAGTGTCCTACTTCAACGACAGTGGATGGGGTTAGGCCAAGAATGAAAAGAGATGTCTGAATATTGAATTGGGCCTGACACTTCACACAAAGCACTTGTAGCTTGTACACAATGTACTTCCTCCCCACTTTGCGGCTTCACTATTTATTGCTACCATAAAATCAGGCATGAAGTGCATATTTAAAGTGCTCCTTTTTTCTCCAACTAATTTTAATCTTTGATGTTGAATGACAGTTTATTTGTAAATTAAGAAGAAGTGTGAGTAAGAAGGAATGGATAGCCCAGGTGATAGGTAACAGACACACAGTCTTTCATTTGTAGCTTGCCAGTTCAAATTTGGCTCGGGTCTGTATTGACAGAAATTCATTATCATCTGATGGTTGTTTGGGAGTCTGTGTGAAAGGAACTGATGGTATTCACATTCAAAAAAACAACAACAAAAAACAAAACCTGTCACAATTACATTCTTTTTGGCAGCCTCAGTGAGCATGAGGATGAACTTCCCTCTGACATCTTAAAGCAGTCTTTCCAGATTAGGCTTGAGGCAAATTGGCAGGATGATGTGGAAATTTGCAGACGCTCTCCAAGTTTTATCTATCCTTTGTCTAATCAAAGGAACTTAAGCCTATAAATGAAAAGAAACAAAAATGGTTTCTACGTGGCCTCTAACTTTTGCTTGTTCAGGTGCCCAATGTGCAATTGCTGCCCTCTGATTGCCAGGGAATACCAAATATCCACAGCAGCTGTAATGGATAATGTGAGTGAGCCACTCACTTTAAAAATGTTCATCTCAGAGATTTGCCCTTGGGCACATGTAAGTCTGCCAGACAGAAATGTATGGAGTCATTTTTGTCCCTTAGCCTTGACTACAGTTTGGTAAAATGAACTGCCGAAAGCCAATGAACTCCCAGAATCCTGTAGCAAAGGTACAGACCAAATCTCTCAGTAAAGCATTTTCTGAGTGTGTTGGTATTTAACTTAATTGGGAAAGTGCAGTATGTCAGTATGTACTTTTCCCACCCCCTATTCTGTCTCTTTCTGAGGCAGTCGTACCATTTCATTTTAGCAATACAGAAACCTTCAACCACTAAAGGATGTGCCAGCCAAAAAACATCACTGCCAACAATTATATGCTAGATGTGTGTGGGCAATAACATATGCACTTAAAAGGACTGAAAAAGAAGGTATGCATGGTTCTTAGCATTTTATCTTGAGTTTCAGTGTCTCCCTAAAATTAGAATTAATTTCAAACAGCAAAAAATCTCCGGGAACAGAACATGTAGGAGCCCTGTGATGAACTAAGAGATTTTCAGACCACAATTTCTACTGTTACAAGGGCATGCATAAGCAGAACTGTCTTCATTACTCTTTTAAATAATTAATGCTTCCAGTATACTTCAGACATTGATTATCTGACCAGTTGTTAATGGACAAAGCTAAAATGCCTTATGGTATTTTTCTTTTATTTGTACTTGAAATATCTAATAACCTGAGCATATGTCGATACACACGTAGGTACAAGGAGTAGGATTTTAGTGGTGACTGGAGTGTGACATGACTCATCTCCAACATATAAAAAATAGACAAGCTGTATTATAAAAGAAGATTTAATGCAAAAAAAAAACCCAAAAAACTGGAGAAACACTGTACGGGATACTTTTATGATGCTTGTATAGGAATTAAAGTGAGGAGATTGAAAAGGTTATTGTCTTTGATCTACTGAGGCATTTTGCATTGTATTTTTAAGAATTCATCTGTGGTCCAGCATTAACTGGATTCACTATTGTCTGTTGGAAGTCAAATTCAGGTCAATTTTTATTTTGGCCATTCAAGATGTAGTTTAAATATATTTCTACTCTTCAGTAGCTTCCACCTCAGCTTGCTTAAGTTATTAGACAGAGTAGCCCTTTAAATTAGTACTGACGCCAGGATAGGAGGGACAAAATATCACGGGCCCAATTTGTATTTTATACAAATAAATGAAATCTTATTATGTACACCTATACACTTTTCATTTTGGCTTTTGTGGCTTATGTGGCTGTCTCATTTGTAGGAACTATACCCACTGAAGAAGGTAGATTATTAGCTTGGAATTATTATACAAAGGATGTAAAGTTTGTCATGCATTGTCTGCCTGGTCCACGTACTGAAAAAGTCATTTGCCAGGCTGGATTGGGGTATACTATGTATTCATTAAAAACAAAGGATACTCTGTGGAGTGCTGTGTACATCTTTTACCGTCTATTTTCATAAAAGGTGACTAGCCTTGGCACAGGTGCAGAGAAGGTCAGGGAAGAAAAGAACAAACATACCAAAAGAGCTTTGTTTGTTTATTCCAGTAAAGTGAAGCCTGAAAAAGGTTAAGATTTGCCTTATAAATATATTATAGGATTGATGTCCAAGAGGGAAAATTGGCACCAAACTAAAAACAAATGGGTAACACTGTCAATGAACAAATTTAGACTGTAAATTAGAAGTATTTCTGATTACTAGAAGAGAGGTTTTGAAATAGACTTGCAATAGTAGATGAAATGCAACTCATTTTTAGTTTGAGACAATTTTGAAATGGATTAAATGATGTGCTACCTTTTATTCTTTAGAAATACGATTTAATGATACAGGAAAGTTTTTCTGGTCAGAAGGCCAAAGAATGGGAGGGTGGTGACTGGATTCTGACTCCTATTGTAGCTGAACAGCTCAAGCAAGAGGCTATCAGTTTTTCTTGTAAGGGTCTTTCACACCAGAATATGAAGTATCTTTGGAAAAAATATTTAAGATCACATTCTTGTCATGACACAAAATGAGGAGGTTTCTGACAGCCTCAGTTGCTCTGTGAGCATTTGCTGTTGTGTTCTGGCTGAGGCTGTGCTTGGGTTCCCCAGCTGCAGAGCTCACAGCTGCTTGGGGGCAGGTTTGAGTATGGTTTCCATGAGGAGCATCGCAGGTCCTAAGACCAGAGCATCTGCAAGCTTGAGTATCTGTTGGCTGTTTATTCATGGCTGAGGGCTAGGTGTAGTCATGGCCATTCTCTCTGTGTCTCTCCCTCTGCTGTTGTAATCAAAGAAGTAGTGGGTTATTTTTACAGAACATCTATTTGCTTGTTTTTAGCTCTGGTTTTAATGCCAGAGTCATTTTTAGATACATGCATAGCAAAGAATTCAAATTAATAATCAGTTAATAATCAGCATTCAAATGCTACATAATTATCTAAAATGTTTAAAGGTTTAACATGTGCTGTAAATGTTTTTATTTTCAAATGTGATTTTTGTGTGTGTGTGAAATACCTGGTTTCTTGATTTATTTATTTTTGCTTTTTGCATACCACTAGTATGTACAAAACTGAGATTTTACATCTTACATTTTCTTGTATTCTACAGTTGTGCCATATATTTGCAAAAGTAAAGTCTACCTTTGGAAGTCATAGAAATATTGCAGAGATTAATAAACTTCATATATAGCTTACTATTGCAGCTGTATATTACAAGCAAATTATATTCAGATTGTGTCTATATATGTGTTGTTTGAAAGAAACGTTTTGCCCAAGATTTTACAAATTATGCAATTTATTCTGCTACTACTATAACAGCAGCAGCAAATACATTCCTTGAGCATTAGACTTTGAAACTAGTGTACTAAGAGGTTTGTTAGTATCGTTCATGAGCAACACTGAGCATCAGCCATGTAACTGAGAGTTGTTGATAAACATCTAAACCTGTAAATAAAATGTGCCTGCTGTTCTACTCTGCTGGCTTTGATTGGAGGCACATTTCCCCAAAAGATTGTGTACTTGATTTTACACTACTGGATCAGAGGACTCAGTCACTTGCAAGCTCATTAGTATTCCTTTGTGGCAAGCAAACAATACAGGTTTGAAAGTAGTTGTGGTAAAACAGCAAAGCTGTATCAATTTCATCTTGTGTTCATCAGAAAACTATGTATTATGTCTCATTTTATGCAAAAGTCATTTTTAATGTGGAGTCTCATCAGTATGTTGTAGTGATGTTTTTTTATTACCTAGATCCTTACTATCAGGGTTGCATAAGTTTAATCTGAAAATATAGTTCTTGCTTGTTCTTAACTTTGCCTGAAAGTGTAAGACAGTCACCATTTTGTACTTACAAACAAGTGATCACACTTTGCAGTTCCTACATGAATAATCCTTATGAAATCAGTGAGTAGGTGCAAGAACATCTATTCAAATGACTTAATGTAGGGTGTTCTGAATATTGGTTATTGACAATTGCAGCGAGGTTTCCCATTCCGTGGGATTTATGCAGGAACTAGTTTAAAAATTTCTTGAGCAAAGCTTGAAACCTTTCATATTTATTTATTTTTCTTGAGAGAAGACTTAGGTTTTGGGCTCCTGCTTATTTGTCAGTGCAAGCCCTTCTGCTAGTTGTGATGGTAGGTAAATCTCTCAACTTTCTCATCCCTGAAAGAGGGTACTCTGCTGTTTGAGTATGGTGAGGTTTGCCCATACACCAAGCCTTGTGAAAGGAGAGGGACAGCAGTGTTAGCTTGCAGGAGAGGCATGGGCCACTTAGCAGGGTCAGTTGCCCTCATGGGACCTTGTGGAGGTGGTACAGCCCCAGCTGCAAATGGGGCCCTGGGGCTTCCCTCTGACTTTTTCTTTACTGCCAAAAGAAAGTAGTTGCTTTGATGCTAGGGCAGATGAATGTGAAGAATCAACTTAGCTGGCCATGATTCATGTATTTGATTATATATTCTGGTTTGGTAAAATCTTGTCATTCTTGTATTTGAATATAGTTAGCTAAAAGTGTTGAATTCCTTTTGTCCTGTTTTGTACTGACCACAGGGTCATGGACAGCATGATATTAGCTAAGTTGATTCCTCGCAATCATGGCCAAATGCTTTACAATTTTGTAGTTAAACAAATCTGAGTACAGAGTAAGGGAAGACTGTTCCCACACTTTCATTCCATAGGGATCCTTTAGTCCTTTGTCCTGCTGATTTCTATTTTGAAAATAAATTGGAAAAATCTTTTAGAGGAAAGACTTTAGAATATGAAGCCTTTGGGACTTTCCAGTTTGAGAGAAGCATAGTTTTATTTGCCTTTAAATAATAAAGTTTATTTTTTCTCTTTAAGTATTTATAACAAGTGAGACTGGGGTTTACAATATGAAGTGCAGAATTCCATTTTCCAGAATGTCCTATTACTTTTTAATTACTATATGCTTTTAGAAAGTGATAATACAGAGTGCTTAATCATTCAGATTAATGAAATAATATTTGTAGAACAGGCAACTGCTTTTTATGAAGGTTGGTTTATATGTTATGTATCTAACAGCTGTGCATCTCATGGTTAACCCTTTATCCTGCAAATTGAAGGAGAAAATAAAAACTGAAGTAACTAAATATACCATTCTTCTGAATTTTCATGATGGAGCTTTTCTCATTGTCTTTTATTTTTTTTGAACTCTTCCAGTATTAAATACAGTTTTTCATTGACTATTTTTTTAATCTTAATCTGGCAGTCTCAAAGCACTTTATTAACTTTAATTAAATTTTTATATTACCTTAAAAAGTGACTTTTGAAAAATGGTATTTGGGGAATAGTGTAACCAAGAGGTCATTTCACAAGATTATTACTACTCTGAAGTGCTGCTGAGATTTGGCTTTCAGCTCCTCTACCTTTGGTTGAAATGTAAGAGATGAAAAGAACTGATTTGAAATGTCAGAAATCAAAATAAGTTACTGGAACTAGCAAAGTTCAAAAATAAAATCATATATTTACAATCTTCCAGAATATTGTAATGAGTCACTTTTTAAAGGAATATTATACTGAAAGGCACCATGCTCTTAGCTGAATTAGGATATTTTGGTATCAATGCAAGAAGTTGTTTTGCTAAGAAACAGATGTGCGCATCTGTCTTGTTTTCCCAGTGGGCAGCTGCTGATAAAAACACGCCCCAAAATACTGGGAATAAAATAGATGAATCCTAGATCCAAGTGAGTTCCTCAGACAATTAGCATATAGACTGACTCTCTCCCTCTCCTCTGGGGAGAGAAGTTGCATAGGAAGGACAGCAGTCTGGATTAAGAGTGCTCTAACTTTTTTGCTAGTCTCTTGTTCTGGCATGGACTCTGAAATGTATTTCCTGATCTGTATGTCACTTCTCAAATAGTGAGCTTGGAATCACAGTTTCTCCAAAAAGCCAGTGTCTGTGCAGCAAACACTAGCTTTGGATAATCAAAGAGAATCACTTGTGACTCATCAGTATTTTAATGCAAAGGTGATTATTGACGAGATGTTCTTAACATTCTTGGCTAGTCATTTCATTAAAACTTGCTCATTATATGCATATCCATCCTCCTGTCTGGGCCCAAAAATGTTTCTGTGTTTCTGTTGACATCTTAAGCCAAGCACTGATCTTTTATTGCTCTGACACTGTGTGTGTGTGGGGTAAGTTTTAAAACTGTATCTGTATCACTGAAGATACAAAAGAAACCATATTAATGTTAGTGTGAGTGCTGATTTAACCCACTGAATCACCTGTTTCCCCTGCTTGGACTCCTGGGCAAGTTCATAATCATTACCTTTTAGGCTAAAAAGTAATAAATGATTTTGTTACCATTTTTGAGGAGGCTTTGTCTTTTTAAAGATGGAATGCCCAACTGTATTTTTTCCCCCCTACATAAGAAGAGATGTGTGCCAGGAGGCACTCAACGTGGGGTCTTGCCCTCAACCTGATGTTTGGTGTCTCTACACAGCTCTCTGCTCTTGCTGAACTCAGATTTTGATGGAAGTCGCAAGGTGGGAGTTGCTAACTCAGAGATGCTACATCTACCTGCTCCCTGCCCTGTTCCTGTTCAGGGCCTGCCCCTGTACTGGCATTGTTGTGTGGACTACAGGCTGCGTATCCCTGACTTAAAACCAGATGTAGTTTTCATCAGTGCTTTTCAGACAGAATATCTTGAAGATATCCTAGCCCTCAGTCCTGAGTTCATGAATGAAATGGTTTTCTGAAAGCCTAGTCCTAATTTTTCAAATGTTTGTCCTTTATCAAAAAGTACCACCTTGATTAGCATTCAGCTCAAAAGGGGCCCAGGACTTGAAGGTAATATGAACAGCGTGATTCAGACAGCACGCTGCGAGTGCTGTGTGTGGAGGCTTTCACAGTGCCTGCCTGCAGTAGGGAGAAGAGCCTCGCTGCAGAGAGAACAGATGCATTTCAGAGTCGCCCGCCAAAGGGAGTATATTATGCTCCCTTTTTAAACTTTCCCAAACATACACCATCTGTTTCACACTAGATACTTATAGGGTTTGATCAAATTAGAAGTCATGCTGAAAGGGAAAACTAAGGTTAGCATGGACAGCTTTCTTAAAGCTACAGAAGTTGTGGCTTTGTTGCATTAAACCTTGAGTATTATGCTTAGTAAACTGGATGAAACATTGCAGGTTAGTGACATTGTCAAAGCATGTGTTCAGTATAGGCTCAATCAAAGTAATATTTGTAAAAGTAAAATTCAGAAAATATTCTATACAGTGACAGCAGGAGAAAACAAGTGGTGGACATTACGAATGGTTGATAAAAACAAGGTAGAATATTGAAGCAGATGTTGACTGGTTCAGAGCAGCTAGTCAGATATGCCTGACTGCAATAACAACCTCTGAAAACACTGGAGTCCAAAATCTTCCTTCTGGCAAAGATGGGTAGGACCTAGTCCCAGAATCTGTGCTAAGGAAGTCACCTAGCAGTGGTAAGACAGTAATGTGAACAAAAGTGAGACTGGCAGAGGAACATCAAAGTAGTGTGGTTGAATAAGGGTAGTTTTAATAGTCAGAAAGGAAGGGGTATGGGAAATGACCAAAGGCTTACAAATCTTTCATAGTTTTAGCCTTACACCTGTTTCAGTTCTGCAGCTCTGATTTGCAAAGGTGTTTAGTCATTGCTTTGTTCAGCATTACAAAGTGTGGCTTGCATAGCTAAAATCATGAGACTCCGGGAAATGGCATCACTTCTGAATATAAAGCTTAGGCTGCTTTGGGTGGATCTTAATGTCTGTGCTTGAGTTTAAGGTGTCAGATCTTAGATCCAAAGTGAGTTTCCTTCTTGTCCTTAACCCCTGCTCTGTGCTCCCTGGCCGGATGGTAGCTGGATAATATCATGTAACTGTATGGGAAAACAAAGTTTTGCCTCAGTTGCAATTTGATGCTCAAGCTGCTGTGATCCTATAACCACTGAGTAAGCCTGGTAGGCATTGAGGACCAGCACAGTGAAAACGTAGGCCTGCACTGTTTTTAGTGAACAGGATGTGGTACAAGTCATCTCCTTTTCCTGAGGCAAAATGGTATAAAACCTGAGATGCAACTGACGAAAGCATTATCAAAAACTTTGTTTTTGCTGTGTTAAGATTGTTTTAGTTAAATCTCAGGCATAATCACAAAGAACATATGCCACAAATTATCTTGTTTTGAAGTGTTGTTTGGTTTATTTGAGACAATTCTAAAATAGAACTATAGACATATAAAACACTTCTAAAACAATGCCAAAATACCATGGAAAAGGCTGTGTTGAAGACATTTCCAAGCCATCTAGCAGCAGGAACTTGAGGATTTCTTTCTGTTTTGAGCATCCAAGATCCAGTTATCTCAAAAACAGTTATCTTGCATCAAAATGAAGTCTCTTCTTGTGATGATGGTCCTAAAGTTGAGTAAACTGCCCAGTGTGGGTGTTTGTTTAAACCAAACTTCAGAACTCTGCTTATTCATTGCTCCTCATTATAACCATTCATTTAATGCTTATTTCAGTAAAACAAGATATTTAAGATATAATTTTAAATCATAAATGTTTATATTGGCCCTTTGGGCATGAGTGGGACACAGCTGGTAGGGTAAATTTGGAATAATATTTTGATTTGTTACTCCAGTAGAATATTGCTTGCTTGCTTTATCCACCCTGCATGTTGTGTGCGTTCCCCCAACCCCTTTCCTAGTAAAAAGAGACAGTCCTAAGACATCTCACAAGAATTTTAGTTATGTACAACTTTTCAACTTAAAGGCAGGAACTCTGACATAAAGGAGATTGTTCTTCTGTTCACTGCACTTTTGAAACCAGCAGAAGTTGCAATTTCCATGTAACATCTTGATTACGTGCCTTCAGATGATAGCATTTTTCTGAAAATTAATTTGCTTTTTAAAGATAATTTCAGAAGCCTACACTGACATTCCACGTGAGTGGAACGTGATATTGTCAAACCAGATAATCTGTATCATGAGGTCTTCACAATATCTGCATGGAGGACTTCCAAAGCAGAGCTGCTGTGGTTATTCCTGTGCTATGAGCTACGGGGATTTAGACTAGTAATGTTGCCAGGATATTCTTTGCTGATTAGAAATTAATTTCAGATCCTCACTCCCATGATAAATTTTGTACAGTTTCACATAGGTATGATCTAGATTATATAAATACTATAGTGTTATGGTGGAAGAGGAATTCGTGAAGGAACTGCATGCATCTGTCAAAATTTTTATCTTTACCTTGAATTATTTTTTGTATTAAACTTTCCTTTAATCTACAAGCTTCTTGCTTGAGGCAAAACAGTCTTTGCCTTACAAAACCATCTGCGTGGTTTCAAGACTTCCATATCAATGGACAGACCTAGAATAAGGCACCGTGTAGCAATAGGCAATTTGACAGAAGCTTTGACAAATTGGAGATAAATTACAACATAAAGAACATACCATTGAGTGCTGAGTGATATACTAATTATATTTTTATGCTTGATGATTGAGAGACAGCTAAGAAGGAAGGCAAAGTCACCAGTCAGTCACGCTTGTTGGGAGATGCATTGAGAACTCCGTCATACATTCTGGAAGTGTGAGCTTTAAAGCTTTAAGGAACAACACCAACAGAGATGGTTACCCAGCTAAAACTTTGTCTTTAACTTTTGCACACACTTCAGACAAACTAAATGAATGGAGAATAAAGTAGGTTCTCTGCCAGGCAGCAGTATCTGTGTAGTATATCAAGTCTAGTCCCACTGTTGATATTGTTGGTCATCTTTTTTATGGTGTTAGAAAACGTGTCAACTAGCTTGTGCAGAATTAGCAACTAGACCTTAAATCTAGTGCAAAATATGGCAATTTTGCTTTGGTAGGTCTGAGGAGTGACTCTGTGATCTAGAATCCATTTCTGAAAGGTAGGAAGAAAATACAGTGTGATGGCAAAATTTATATATTGTTACCAGAGCTAAACTTTAATCAAAAAAGTACTCTTCCTCCAAAACAAGTGCAGCTTTAGTGGGGCCAAACAGTGGGTCAGCGTGAGCTATTGTGGTACCACTGGTGAATTCAGTAGGACATTGCAAGTATCTGGGACTAGATGGGAATTGTCTGAACTGAGAAATGTTAAAATAAAGATTGCAATACAAATGTAAACAGTGTATATTATTCAGATCATCCATCCTTTGTTGCTGGGCAAGTCCTTTGTTGTGTTTGTACAGCACCTTGCACAGTGAGGTCTTAGTTAATAATAGGAGCTTCTAAGCACACACAAATAATGGTAAGCATTTCTATTTCTAGCTGAGCAAATTTAACCAAGAATGCTTTCTTCAGAAATGCAATATTGAGTGAACAGACCATGAAATCTGTCACTTGGCTTTTTTCTATAATCTATCAGGTTTTATGTGCTGTTCCTATAGTACTGGGCTTAGTTGTAATGTCTCACAGGGACACTTTGCAAAGATACACCCTGTTTTTATTTGCAATTAGAGCTGTTGTCACTCTCCTTAAATAATGCATTTCATAATTTAAAGCAGACAGAGAAAACTAGGCAAACATGAACTTAACTGTATCTTTACAACATTCCTGCATGGAAGTTTAAAATGATGGTATTGTCATTACTTTCATTGCTAAATCAATGTTGCAAATGCAATAATCAAATTTTAGACAGGGGTTACCAAAAGAATTTTCACTGAAAATTGCAGTGTTTGACATTATAGGCTTGTTTATAACCTACCAAGCAGATGAAAAAACATTAAAAATATACCTATTTTTACAGTTCTTTCCGAATGTAATGTATTTGTCAGATCTGTAAATCTGGCAAGCCGTTTCCATTAATTTAAGAGAACATAGTGACGGAATAAAATTGAAAGAGAACAAAGACTCCTAAGTATACCTACAGTCACTATGGTATATAGGTCCTTGTCCAAAGGTCACTAGGGACAAGAAGAGTTCCTTCACTGTTTTCACAGAGATTTGGATTTGGCCCAATGCAACAAGTTAGAAAATGGTTGTTCAGAAATCATGCTAGGTCCTACAAAGGATAAAAGGTGCGTACGTCAGGATCCAAGGATTTTTGAGAAAGTACAAATCTGGATGTAAACAGTTTGAAGTGCTTCTTGCCTGGCTTGATGGCAATTCCAGGTATAAGCTTCTCTTTGATGGGAGAGAATATAAAAACCAGCATGACTAGAATGTGAATAAAATATTGTAGGCTAGAGTCTTTTCATCTGTTGACAGCTGTCTCATCTTTGTTTAAAAAAAAAATTAAATATTAACTTATATTTAAATATATATTTTGAGTCAAGGTCCAATTTTGTAATGCTTACCTGCACCACATTTCCATGGTCAATGTTTAGTAACGTTAAACACATTTATCTTTATTATTATTATTTTAAACTTGAAAAGATATTCAATGCTTGATGTGGAACTTGCGTTTTAAGGTTCTATGAAATATACTGGGCTGGTCAGGGTTCCCTTAAGGCAACATTTCAAATACTGTTTTGAAAAACATTCATACCAGCAGGCAGACTGCACGTATTTAAGTTCACATAATTTTTTGGTTTCCTTCCTTAGTCCCTTGGATCTTAGAGCTTCAGGCAGTGAAAAATCTGGTATACGGCTCTCTAATAGAGATCACTGTGCTTTCCATAGACTTCAGTTGGAGTTAGGTTGAGCTGCATTTACGTAATTTGCAAACAAGTTATGTACTGCTCTGTGATATTTCTTGTACTTACCTAAATGGATGAATTAATAGAATAAGAACTCCCTGAATTCCTGTTCCTTAAGGAAATGTATCCTGACTTGTTGAAGCATATTCTCACCTTTTCAACAACCAAAGCAGTTTAATTAGGCAAATGAGCATAAGTGCCTTCAAGAGTCGAAAGAACAGACCTGGGATGGAATTTGGGAAAACTTCATACTGAAGTCAGAGAACATGATTTTAGTAACTGCTAAGCAATGGGGATGTGGGAAAGGAGCTTAGGATTCAATTCCATATGTGACAGAAAAATATGTGCTTAATTATCACACGCAAATATTGCATTGCTAACAGACCTACATTGCAGTATATGGGAGTTATAAACATCTGTCTGGTAGTCAAGCTTTTTTAATGTACTTTACTTTCATTCTTTTAAAGTTAATATGATTATATTGCCCTTATCTGTTCTGGCAATAGTATTCCCATGTAGATGTGTGTTTTGCTGCTGTGGAATGAACTCAGGAATCAGTCTATTTCCATTGCCCTTCATCCTGTCACCGTGCTGTTAACTGCTGTGGCCTCTCATTAAACAAACCTGGCATCTGCAGGCCCCAGATGTTGGTGTCTGGGAAGAATTTTTCTTATGGTAACATATGGACTTTAGCATCCCTGTCTGCTTTATTTCCTCCTTTCTGTCTGTATCTACTTGTTTGCAAGATGCTGTTAGTTTTATTGTTTTGGTGACTTGTCCTGTTAGGTTCTTTTTATATATATCTATCCATGCTTTCTTTATAGTTCTATTTATGAATGTGTGGAAAGTTCTTTAGTAGTTGGAAATGTTCTTCTACCAAAATTTCAGGATCTTCATAGTAAACTACCACTAGTGCAGCATGTCAGTCCTCTCTTGCAGCATTCTGGGATTTTGAATGGGGCATAGTAGAGATCTCTTTTCTTTGTCATGACACAGCATCAGTTTTTGCTGTGCATTATCTAAGTGTGAATGTAACCTAAAGAAAGTAGACATCAGTGGCATCTGAGAGTACCTAGGCAGTCTCAAAGGTAATGTATAACAAAAGGAATAGACACAAAAGTTGCCCCACTGATCTGGGTATCAAACAATGACAGTCCAACTAATATGCTGCTACGTTACTGGAGTCATAATAGAAGAATGTGGGATGCATGTGAAAGGTATTACTTGTTAACACTGAAAGATTTTAGAGTAATTTTTCTAGAATAATTTGTTTTATGGAAAGTTTTTGCTGAGATCATGCTATTTCCTTTTTAACTGCTGTCATTACCACTACAGTGCTGTATTTTAACAACTCTCAGTTTTGTTACGGCTGTGAACCTTTCATAGTTTCTTTGTCCTTAGGATGTCAGACATGAAAGGGAGGCAGTGTCATGCTGTTCATGAATTCTAGGTGCCTTGATCCTTGATCACTTTGTTAAATCATTAGAGGGAGGTCCCTCTGGGAATTATCAAAAGTCTCTGAAGAGTCACTTATGAAAATGAATGTACATCTCGCATAACATATATCACTTCCAATTCTGTGTAGAGTCAGGCTTCTCTCTGAAATGTTTCCGAATGTTAATCAGTAATCAGGGCACAGAATGGCACATGCTGCTGGGCTTTGAAGCTATTCCTATCGTATGATTTGTCACATCCTCAGTAACACTTTGCATGATTTTTATACATATCCTATTAGGCTTTCTTGCTTAAGGACTTTAGATTTCAGCAAAATACTTGACAGCACCCAACTGTTGGACATTCTTGAGAGTTTCACATCAGCGAAGTACAAGGTGTCACTTGACAGCTCCAATTGACTAGAGGATTTCGAAGTGGGTTATACTACTTGCCTCTGTTGTAATGGCACTGCTGCGTAGCTTTTCAAAATGTTGATGCACATCTGTGTTTCCCAGCCTGGTTGCTGTTAGATTGTACTCCAGCTATTCTTCCTGTTTGCTTGAGAGGAGAGATCCCAACACTGTATCCTGTGTCGTGTAGTGCTCCATAGAGCTGCTGCCCATGAGTGGGCAACTAGTTTCCTTATAATGTTGTGAATTTGCTTCTCCGAATGAAAATAAATTGCAAAAGTAGTGTGTTAGACCTGGTTGGTGTTTCTTGATGAAGTGATTTTATCCTGCAAAAGAGCAGGAATTCTTTAATGAACATTTTCCTGTGTGTAAAAGGACCTATCACCTTCATCAAGAAAAGTTGTTTAATTTCACTCAATATTTTGACGGTCTTATATATTTGGTTGCTCACTATCTATAAAAATAAGCTTATGATGCTTTAATTTTTATATATACTTTGTAAGGCATGATGGGTATGTTTCAAACTTACAAAAGAAAAAATTAAATACCTTTAAAATGGGAAGAAAAAATAATTTCCTCTGTTCTAGTTATGCTCATTCATCTTGGCCAGATTCTGTGCAGATTTTTTTGATGTGACCTCTAATTTAGAAAAAGAATCTAAGTATAAATTACAAATTCTTCTAATTAGAAGTCCCGTGTTTCTGTAGGTTTAGTTCCTGCATTATATTCTGGAAATGAGAAAGGGATTCATACAGTAACCAGAGAATCTAATAAATGCTGGGGAGACTCTTCCCTCTGTCCACTGGGTACAGGGAATGAAAAGTGGAACCACACTGAAAACTCAGCTGAAAGTAATGTTGTAACTGAGACCAGATATTTAAGCATGTGCTACAAGAAGCAGAGTGGAATGGGATGAGCAAATACAAAATTTCCCTTTAATGACTCTATTCTTTTTCTACCTCACCTCTTCCATATGTAGATCAGTTGTTTGGGGTTCTTAAACCCATACGTAGAAATGCAGCTAAAGAAAGTGAAGTAGAAAATAAGAGCATGAGTATAAAAAGTTGTTGGGATTAGATGGGTGTTTATTCTCCTGCAAAACTTGTTGTAGTATATATTAGCAGTACAAAATGTCAGAATGGGATCCAGATTAGCAATAAAACATTTATTTAAGGAACAGACTCCAATTAAAATATAAACAAATACATGAAAATCTTTCTTGTGGTAGTAATTCAATGTTGGAAAAATAAAGTTTCAGTAATGTGTTTTGAAACTTCAGTTTTAATATTTCGACTTTTTTAGACTTTTATACCCATTTTTAACAACATGCAAGTGAAGAAGCAGTTGAGACTACCAGCTGTAAATTAGTGTTTGTGATGATTCTAATATAACTGAGAAATCAAATTAGTTTTTAGCAAAGTCTAAATTTTAGCAGTTTTTCACTGTATTTACAGCAATTATTTACACTCACTTGCTGTGTGTATATATGCACAGGGTTTCAAAATATTTCTAGCAACAGCAACAGAAATTTTTATGACTAGTACAACTGATTGCTTGAAGTGAATTACAAATACCTTTACTTAAGTGGTGGTGTAAATGTTACATGTTAAACTGATATTGTTTGATCATATCTGTTTGATAATATTGTCTGGTTGGAGTAAAATTATGGAAAAAATGCATAAAAACTTCTAAATCTTGTGGATAAACTATTTTGAATGAATAACTAGATCTGTTCTAACATCTAGAGTGTATCACAAGTTTATACCTACAGCCAAAGCATCTGGAGAATTTCTTAAAATATTTTAAACAGATGTATAGCTAGGTCTGAATTTAGTATCACTAACCTGATCTGATCTAGCATATTTTACGTTATTCTGCTCCTTTTGCCCCTTTGGTAGCAAAACTCTCTGATAAGTTCTTCTCTGGTCAACCCCTGCAGGGGTGTAAAAGAATATTATAGAAAGAGAAATTATAGAAACATCTGCAGTAGGGTTAGTTGAGCTCTTATTGAGGAGCACAGTCACTTCATTTTTGTGCCAGGCTAGCCAGAAGCTGAAAAGGGAATGTGTGGTACCATTTCTTATCGCACTCAGATAAGGAGATTGCCTTCCACAGTTGGATAAGAGGCATTTACTGAAGAAATTATTCTGTAAGGAAATAACTAATGGGAAACAGCCCTGCAGTGGACATAAGAAATATCTAAAGATGCTCTTGGGAGGAACTTTCAGCTATGCAATGCTAGCAGATACAATTATAGAGGATTGTGAAACCACATCTGCCAACTGAAATAACTGGCAGTGAACAAAAGATGATGAGTGAAAGAAAATAACCATTGGCATGGTTGTGAAATGCATTATCTAGTCATTTCCAGCATCTGTAACAGCAAGAGCATTCCTATTTTATTTGTGGAAGCACATGCAAGGTTCGAATCTGATGGTACAGCAGTGAATGAATTTGTAAAGTTACAATATTTTCTTTTTCCAGTTCTCATTGCATCTCATAATATTGAAGAGAAAAAAATCAGGTGTGTTTGTGTAGTGTCTAGAATCACAAAAAGAATTGTATACTCTGGAACAGGTTTTCATTTCTCTTTCATTCCCTGGAGTATTATATTGAAGAATGATGACTGGTGCATAATTTTGTCACTGGCTAAATCTGACCTGACCCCGTCAAACCGCCAGCATCACTTTCTTCTACTTTGAAGAACCAGCTTCCTCACAAATAAAACACCCCTTCCAATAAGACCTTACCTGTGAGCACACTAGTTTTCTTTCTGTCATAAATGACATCCTGTAGCCTGAGAGGAACAAGAACACTGGTAGTACAGGATTTTTTTAGAAATGTGTATGGAGAGGTAGACTAGCCAGAGGTGTGAATGGGGGAAAACTATTTAATTTGCTTGCAGACTCAGTGACCTTCGTAGGCAGTTTTATTGGAGCAGGACACAAGTAACAAAGCAGAACTGTGGAAGGCCAAATCAATTCATAAAACAGCCAGTATCTCCAAGTATGGGGCCACATCTCTGAGTACCCTACCTGCAAATGAGCCTTTCCTAAGGTAACAACTTGCCGCTGGAAGGTCAGGTAAGTCAGGATTTAAACGTGATTTATGATATCATAAGCAAATATATGCTAGGAAAAGCAGGTTCTCTTTCAGGCTGGAGCTTAATCTGATGAGCATGTGTGTCTTTCACAGACAAGGGAAACACATGAGCAAACTTTCCTAAATTACAGACTAATCTACTTTCCAGTGACTCTAAAATTTATTACTGAAAGTACAAACAGCTGTCAGCTCTGAACTAATTAAAATGTTAGGATTAACCTAAGGTGTGCTGTTGTCCAAGCTTCCAGCAAATGAGAAAGGCATAGCAGAAATAAAATGGACATTTAACTGGTACTGACCTAGAATGGAGTTCTTAATTTAAGTAAAATATCTGACTTTACACGACACACTTAACCTCTGAAAGCTTCTAACTATTGCATAAGAAATCCATTCCTTAACAATAAGTAAAAGTAGTAGTCCACATTACCTGAATTAATGATGTTCTTAGCAGGTGAAGTGCAAATCTGCTACTTCTGGTTTATAAAAGCAAACGTAATTTATAATATGGCATTTTTTAGCAGTTGCAGTAGGTGAAGATTGCTTTACCCCTACCTGATCGCTATGTGGTAGTTATGTAATCTAGTGGACTGTGTTTATATATAAATAAATAAATAAATATATATAACCACACATCAATTTATAAAAATAAAATAGTATTAAGGTAGCAAAATCATCTCTGTGGTGAAAACAGTCAGAGTTAAGGATGTTGGACAATCTTGATTTGGACACCTTTTTCCACACAAGCATAACACCAGACTTTTGTGTATGTTTCATGAGCAGATCAGATGCACTTTTGTTTGGCTAGCAGCACGGCATTTCTGAGGCAGGGATTGTTGGGTATCTAAATGCCCACCTACGAGACATAGGTATGCAAAGGCTGAAATTGCTAAGCCATCCTGCTATCCAGCTGCAAATCCAGTCCAGCTCTGTTACACAGTGGAGTGGATAGGCCCTTGAGGTCAGTCTCCTTCCTCTCTTTAAACTGCTTCTGTGCCTGTTGGTCTGTTTCCCTTTTTCCTTCTTTCCTTTAATTTCGTAGATCTAGCTCTTGTCTTCTCTCTTCAGAAGGCTTCCTCCTCCACAGTGCTTCATCATCAGGAAGAGAGAAATCAGAAGCGCTGGAGGAAAAGCTTCTGGCTTATTTTCCAGATCAGCAACTGAACCTAAGAGGAAAAAATGACGGCTCTGCCACAAATCAGAACACAAATCTTTGGGGAGTTTAGTTCAGAAATTTTAATAAACTTGCACAGAGATGAGCAAATTGTGATTTTATGAGTTTGTAACCTGTCTAGAACTCATACAGCAGCCAAAGGAGCATCTCAGAATCTGAACAGCCATTGTGGGAAGTTTTGGCTTAAATTTTTAAATGTAAATCATTAAATTGTTAATTTTAACAACTGAAAACCACTCATTGGGTGAAGATTCAAGAACCTTGAAAAGCAGGTGGTTTCAATCATATCTTTGTCAGCTGGTTCTGCAGCTAGAGAGAACCAGCATACTATGTTTTACATCTTTGTTTTTTTTCATTTGGTCGTTCAGTCCATTACCTGTTCAGTATTTTTGTACCTGCAATATGTAGCTACCACGGTTAGCTTATAGTAAAACAAGATTTTGATATTTTTCTTTAAAAGTTGAAATGTTTCTGTTCTCTATTTCTATCTTAATGTTGTCATGCTTCATTGATAATATTTATATGGAGAGTAATGAGTAAAACTTAATGGTTTCAAATGGAGGCAAAAGCCAAAGAACAAATGAAATTCCTTAAAATGAAAAGCTTCCAGAAATATATATGCAAGAAAATACCAAAATCTGGGATTTATATAAAAAAAAATATTCAAACTAAAATGTTTCTCACACTTTCCCATTAAGTGCGTGTCTTTAAATTCAGTATGCTGATATGCCTGGATGCATGTGGCACAAAAGTAATTGGCTAATAATTTATTAGCATCTGCATTTCATTTGGAAAAACGGGCAGCCATTCATTGTTGGTCTGAGGGGTACTGTAAAACAAAGTGAAAATTCTATGTTATTTCTAGAAAGATGGGCAATTGAACTTCACTTTAAACTATAGTATTATTACCACAATGGAACTATCAGTCAGCCAGACAGACATATTAACCAAGCAAGCCATAAATTCCACAAGATCTTGCAATTGTACTTTTCAAGTTTTTACTTCTTGTAGCTCTCTTGAAAGTTATTGCTCTTCCACTGCCATCTTCCCACGTATATGAAAGTTCTGCCAGCTTTGACCTTCAAAGTGGACTTTTTCCAGTTGCTTTCTATCACCTTCTGAAGTTACTGTGCATATTATTTGCACAGTGCAGCCATCATCAATCAAGCTCATGTCACTAAACACTGTTCCTATCTACTGCCCACTGTCATCCTGGCACTGAAGGTTTCAAAAAAATATGTATTTGACTTCCATTGATCTGAGGTTCAAATCCATATTTAGAAAAAGCCCCACTACAAGTTAGCTGGCATTTCCATGGCATGAAGGATTTTGTCACCACTAGCCATTCTTGCTAGTCAGCTTTCTACAATTGCTAAGCCTGTTAACAAGTCTGCATGGCCTATTAGGGAAACAGCTTGTGCGTACCCCTTCACCATATTACCAGACCTATGGTCATGGCTTGTGTGGACTCTGTTACTTGGCTACTGTAGGAAGGTTATTACAGACCTTCAGAATACTTGAAACAAACTAATCTCCTGTGCCACGCCACGTGACTACCAGCTCTTGGGAACTTCTCACAAGAGGGAAATAGGCTATATTAATATTAAAGTAGGAAAATGTACCCTACTATTATTGCCAGTCCTGGTGTGCATAGATCACAAGTCAGCCCATCAAAAAAAATCGCACTATTGGCTGAAAAATCATGAGACTGAAATAGTGATAATTCTATGATGAGAAAGGGCCAATGCAAAGGGGGGAGTGGGAATAAGGAGAGCCCCCAAAGGGAGATATAACTTCCAGAAAGACAGGCCCATCCATGGGGTGTCTTCACCCTTGTAGCTTTCCACCAAATCCCGGTAGCTCTCTTTCTTCCTTTCTAAAAAGTGAGGACAGTCGGTAACATAAATTGAGCTAATGCTAAGGGCTTAACACCTAACTCAGTGCCAAGCAAGTGTGTTTCCCCTCCTTGTAACCTTGCATATGAGAAGCCATACTGAATTTGGGTACTGAATATCTCTTTCCATCCCCCAAACTACTGTGCTGCTGTTCTTTCATTCCTTACTGCTGCTATGCAGTAGCTTAGTGTTTAGAGCCTTTCCCCTGAACATGGGAAACTTGACTTCAGTTTCTGTTTTTATCTGACAGGATTCAAGATCTCATTCCTGGATGAGGTCTCTAATGTAGAGGCTATTTTGGAAGAGACAGGAGAATAATCTTACCTCTCAGAGCTTCTCAATTTTTTGCCACAAGGTGAGAGTGAATGTATGCCTGACTGCAACCTTGTGGCTCTGTGCTGCCACAGACCAGTAGAATGGCCTAGTTTCCAATGATTTTATCCTTGCTCACTGACTATTCAGTTTAAAATGCAAAAAAGTCCTTGGGAGCACAGACCACCATCATAGGTGAGTTTCAACCTGAGGACTAGCACTGAGAAACTGTCTTTCCCTTTTTTTCCCTTCCAATTCTTGGAGCCAAGTCCATTTCAATAGATAGAACCAAGAGTCTCTTATGCTACCCTGTAGAATGAAGAGGTAATGTACTTTATGAGGGGTGGGCTGAGGTCTCTTCAGAGAGGTAGGCTTTGGTGGCAGGTCTTGCACATCTTTAGTATGAACGCTTCAGCAGCAGTGCCTTTCTTCATGATTAATTTTGTGAAGAAGAGCTTGCCTGTGACTCACAGGAAAGAATTCCCAGCAAAATGGGGCTGGTGCGATGTAATTCAGAGCTTGGGGACTGGCATCTGGGCTTGGCCCCTCTCCTTTTCTTCTGCTTTTAGTGGTGGCAGTCAATGTGTTTCATCTTGCATGCGGGCTAGTGGTGATGCTGGTCTTGCGCACCTCAAGCATCAGATAAGGCTGTGTCTTCCCAGTAGGTTTTCCGTAGATCTGTAACACTGCTTTTTTGTTCTAGTCCCATATTTATAATACAAATTTTGCTGCTGAAGAGAAAGTGTTGTGCAGCTGTGTTCTGTTACCCAGACACTCATTTGAGCCTTTCTGTATTAGAGTGTAAATTTGGAACACACATGCATAAGCAATAATGCATTAGTAATTGCTTAATAACTTATTAGAGTCTAGCTTCTGTTGAGACGCTGGGGAAAAGCTCTAGCCAATTAGTTGTAAGAGGGCGGTGGAACAAAGTTAAACTTTAAATTATTGCTGGAAAGGTGAGCTGATAAACTTTAGTCTAAACTAGTATATTAGCACTACAATGGAACTATCAGCTCTGTATAAAACATTAGTATGACAAATTAGTGCTTTGATCATGCTAGATATAACCATATTCATTTGTTTAATTAAACAATCTAGGCTTTTCTTGGTGTGGGTCATTTTAAAATATGTTAAAAATAAAATTAAACACATAATTAAGCTGACAAGAGATAAAGACCCTTGTGCAGCAAGTTGAAGGCAGTTAATTTATAAGGAGCCTGGTCCCTGAAGGCTGTGTAGTTTATTAAAGTTACTGAGGCAGAGATGTGATAAAATATTTTATGTAGTTCTTTAAAGGCTAAATTGCTCTGACACTTTTAAAGTCCATGGGATACAGTCAATTAGGATGTCTTGTTATCATGTTTTTTCTTCATAAAGTAATCTAAACAAAATCCATGGTTATACTGATAATTTCTTATAGTTCCTGTAGTAACCTTTTTCAAATATTTCACTCTGATACGTGGAATGACCCTCATTGCCCACTCTGGTTGTGATAAATCACACTGGAAACACTGTGTCCCAAAATGACAAGTGAGAGACGGTAGACTAACAAGGAGAGGGAGGTAAATTGGAATTTCAGTCAAGATCTAAAAGCCATCCGGTCCTAGAGGTTTCCAGGTTCAATCCTCCACAGATGTTCTTAGAGCTACCAAAGCAAAGGCAAGTAAAGGCACTGTATGAGGGGGAAGAATGCCTTAGATGCCTGGAGCTGGCAGAATATTGGTTAGGTATTTTCCAGTACTTTGGTCTGGATTTGAAGATAAAAATGCCTGGGAGAAAATGTGTATTGCATGACTTAATTTCTTTTCACCAGCTGATGAGTCTGTTTACCAATTAATTATCTGCTTTCTTTTAGGGTAAGAAATATGTTTGTTGGTTTAGAAATGAGTTTTAAAAGGTAGTTGAAGTAATGTTTTTATTTTTGGCAAACGTTTGGCAAGTTTTATCTCTGATTTCTGGGAATTGAAGGGGTTATTTTTCCTGTCCTTTCTAATGGGAAATTTCCAATTTCTGTCACTGCTGCCTTTCAGCAGTCTTATGTCAATTCTATCCTTTTTCAAGATCACAAGGGCAGCTACTAAACTTCTACTGGGCTTCAGAGATTTTTTTATATAACCCTTCACTTCCAAAATGAACAGGAAGAGAAAAAAAAAAAAAAGGATAACAAGCCATATTCTTGAGAAAAGGTAAGGAAAGGCAACACAGGAATACTAGGCATTTAAACCAAACCAGTTACTTATAAAATCTCCTTGTTTTACACAAAGATTTCCAAAGGATATTTCGCTTCATAAGTGAAATCGAGTAAAATCATTCCCTAGCTTCTACACTCCTGGTCATCTCACATCCTCAAAATATTTTTTCATCTGATGAAGGTTCTCTGAATTCCAAGTCCTGTATTTGTCATAGTGTGTAGTGTGATGGAGGAGGGGGTGGATAGGGGCTTCCATTTTTACATGCCCATAAATGGCTAAAAAAGAAAAAACATTAATAGAGGTTTATTTGCAAACATCTTTATAGAAATCTCTTGATCAAACAGTATTCTCTGGATTTTGCAGTGTCTGTGGGTGTTTTAGAAGCATCATTTAAATCAAAGTTGAAAGTTTACAGGGGTTTAACCACTTGTCCATAGCAGTGAGGTTTGCAACTGTCAAAGCCATGTTAAAAAAACTGCAGCCAAATACTCCATTACAAAATATCTTTATAGAGAGACAGAGGGAGTGAGAGGGGTTGACTGCTCAGAGATGGGTTATTGTTTGTTCTGTAAGCAATGAACCAAAGCAATGTATAGCTTTATATCCTTTTCTGAAACTTTTTGGGCTATGTATTGTAAAGCTAATAACAGATCAACCGTGACTTCAATTCACTACTGCACAGAGGCTCAAGATCTGCTTCTTTCACATGTTTTAGAACAGGCCTATCCAACATTGAAAAGAGAAAGACATGCACGGATTTTGTACTAATCTTTTGGGGGAAAAAGACGACATGCAAACCGATTGACAATATTAATGTTGAGCTCCTGCCAGGCCTTATAGCCTGTCTTACTCCAGATTTTGGAGATCTGCGTTGCAGATCTGAGGGCCATTCTCAGATCATAGAAAAATAACTAGTGATAAGGGATTCCCAAATGAATTTTTGCTGTGTCTGCACATTCTCTAGCTTTCTAAACTTCTATTACTTTTGACTGTAGGTCAGTTTTGATTTATCATTTCAACTGTAGTTTCTATATGAACATAAAAAGAATAAAAATTTTTCTTCTATCTTATTTCAGCCTGATAAAGGAAAAAACTCATTTTGACTGAAAATTTCTCACTAGTTAATTATATTCAAGTACTCTGTGAGGCTGTATCCACTAACCCATAAACACAATATTTATGAAAAAAGATTATTATACCATACTTAAAAAATGTATGCAGGGCAAACAAATTGTTATAAAATAAGTAAATTTTCCTTTTGTTTAGCATAGGAATTTTGAAAGCATTGGAAGTTCATGCTTGAATGCTTCTGTTTTTCATGAAAACTACTATTGCAGATGAAACTAAATATTCAGTATTCAAAAGTAAAGGGAGAGATTTGGTTCACTGTGGGATAATGAAAACTGAAAAACAATTATGCTGCTGCAATCAAGATCTCAGCTACAAATAACTAATTTCACTTCTCTTCCACTGCTCCAAAATATACTGTTATTGTTCTTAAAATATTTATGTCTTTGAATTATTTACTGAGCAAAGGACGCTTGCACTCCTTTAACATAGAAGGAGATGAAAAATTATTTCGTGTCAACATAACAGAAGACAATAATAAATCCATAATGTAAATAATATGCCTCAGAAAAGAATTGTGTATTATTAGTATGTGACTAGATTGCAACTGGGCTCTCCTTGTGATAATATTTTTTTCCAGCAGTGTGGAAATACTTTGTTTTGAAAAAAAGTCTTTTCTACAGTTAGTTTATTTTAGAAAGATACTTGAGATAGTCACCTTGTACTAGTTTTAGATGTGATTGCAGAGAAGATTTGAGAATATGAAAACCAGCAGACAATGAATTAATTTCAAATTTTTTCAGTTTCTGATGTTGTGGATTTGCAATATGAGCAGCATGGATTCTGACCTTTTCTGTTGTTCTGTTTGGGAATAGTGAGTAAGCATTCCCATTCTTGTCTAGCTATGTGCCATACTTTCCTTCTAATTTTCTTCAATAAATTTCTTCTTCAATTTTCAGTGGTACTGTCTGCTTTATTTCAAATATATTGAAGAAAACCAGCAACAATGAAAAGCACCCCTAAGCAGAAAAAAAAATAAAACAGAAACAGGATATTTTTATATGGAATTAGTTATGCTTGAAAACATTTTGCCTGTTACGTATTTCTCCCTCTCTTGTTTCCGTGTTATTGACAGTCTCTTCCTTGCCCCAGTTTTCTCCTGAGCTGTGGTGGTACTCATTTTCAGAAAGGAAAGAGCTCAGGATGCAGGGAATCCTGGACTCTTCTATGTAGGAAAATATTTAGTATCAGGATGTTGAGACTGAAGATTTTGTTTTCCTGTTTATGTTTAAGCTGCTGTGTCTGAACACTATTAAATGCAATAAGAAATCAAACTTGTGCTGCATATGTCTTGGAAATTCCCTTAGAATTCTAAAGCCATTTAGAATATGCTTTTTGAGAATGTGAGGATTACTATGCGTCTGCAGCTTCATCCAAATACAAGCACCTACACCCTGGCCCTTATTTTGCAAAACCCTAAGTCTGAGGCAGTGGTAAATCCTCTTTCTCTAGTTTACTCTCGGTGGAAGTGTGGATTGCCATGCAGTCTTCCCCAGGCACCTGTTCCACAGGCTGCCGATATGCAGGACATCTTACGATGGAGTAACGCAGAATGCTATAACAGGGTTGAGGTCAGTATGCTGGCTTTTGAATTTACCTTCCAGCACTTCCTTCTGTGAAAATCTAACCCAGTTAATCTAACATTTTACATCTTCAGACTTGTGTTTAAAAAAAAAAAAAAAAAAAAAAACTTTTTTTAATCAGAAGCCAAATATAATTCTGTACATCTTTCCAAAAATGAACAATATCCAACACAGAAATTGACACTGTGGAACAGAGCAGGAGCATAGCCAGCCAGTAATCTCTGAGAGCTGGCAATTTAAAATCATTCATAGGCATCCATGGAATACATTTCCCACATGGTGGTTTCTTTCTAGCCCCGGCAATGATGACTAAGTATTTTAAAAATTTGAAATGTGGGACAAAACAAAAAGGAAGGATAAATGTTCATAGAGAGGGGATAATGGTCACAAATGTTTTCCTTGTGTTTCCTGCAGAAAGGCCCATGAATGGGGCCTCAGTCTATATCCTGCTGTCATTGAAACCAATTAGATTTTTTGCATTAACTTCAGTGAGAGCAAATGCAGGCCCCTGGAGATGAAGATTGCTGTCAATATAGTATAAAAACTGTTTCATTTCAGGTCATAATGGAGACAGAGATGTGATTCTGTCTTCTAATCTGGTGTAGGATTTATATAATGGAAGGAGAAAGGCACTTTAATCTGGGGGTTACAATGATTATAGTTTGTGTCTTCGAAAAAAAATCACACGGGAATTGTTCTATTATAAAACTATTGAGAGTCTTTCCTGTACTAAAAGAACAATCATATGATTTTGCAATTACTGATTTGTGTAGTCAAAGAGTAGCTGAAGCACATTCCTTCTTTTCTATTTTAAGAAGAACAGATACGTTATTAAAGCTGCCAAATTTTTTTGGCATTTTTTGGGTATTTGAAATTTGAAATGCAATAGACCCATACTGCCATACTGCAACCCTTCATCATTCAAGTTGCCCTTTTAAATCAGTGGGAGTAAAGATCATCTGCATGAATTAGAGTAGCAAGATATGGCAGACCTATGAGAAAAGATCTAAATGGGAATTGTAAGAAAGTTTAGTAGTCTGTTTTTTTCCTTTTTTTTTTTTTTTTTGCTTGTGGTTTTCACCCATAAAATTAGATACTCTTGAATATTTTTAAATACAAAAAATAGATGCCTGTTCTGAAAGCAGAGATCCTTTGAAATTCCAATATAGCGGAAGCTTTTCGGGCAGTGAATCTGCTAGGCAGTTTTAAATTAAAATATGCTATAGAAATATTTGAATCTGTGATATTCTTCAGTTGTTTTGTTGTTGTTCTCTTATTTTGGGAACCTAAACCATGCTTGCATAGTTGATTTAATTTTTTTTTTTTTTTTTATGGGAAACCATCAAGTAGCTGATTATTCAATTGTAAAATTCTCCACATGGCAATGAAAGAATTCATTAGGGAATTGAAGGGTGTATATCATAGAATCATACAATCATTGAATAGCTTGGGTTAGAAGGGACCTTAAAGATCATCTAGTTTCAACCGCTCTGTAATGGGCAGGGATGCTAACCACTAGAACAAATTGCCCAGGGCCCCAGCCAACCTGGCCTTGAACACTTCCAGGGATGGGGCATCCACAGCTTCTCTGGGCAACCTGTCCAGTGCCTTAGCAACCTCTGAGTAAAGAATTTCCTCCTAACATCTAATCTAAATCTCCCCTCTTTTAGTTTAATCCAAATGCCAATGAAGATTGAGGCAAAGAACTTGAGTACCTCAGCTTCTCCATGTCTGTTGCTACCAGTTCTCCCTTCTCATTTACCAGAGGGGGTACACTCTCCTCGGCCTTTCTCTTCCAACCAATGTACCTGTAGAATCCCTTCTTGTTATTCTTTGCACCCCTTGCCAAGTTCAGTTCCATTTGTCTGGACAGCAAATGGGTGCTTCAGTGCCTCTCAGCAAGGAATGTCCAATTACTAACACCCCTTGTGCTTTTTTGGTGGCAGTGGTTCTAATACAGGTGGTTTGTTGGTCCAACTTTTGTATGGTGGTGCTTTCCTGGGTCTTGACTATTACTCACGCGCTCTCCTTTTTCCAGTCCCAGAGCATTGTATCTGTTGTGCAGGGGCACTTTGGGAGCAATGGGGAGACGACTCCTGCTCTAAGCAAAGACGAGGGTCCAGTCTCCCTTGTGAGTCACTCAAGTCTGTCAGCTCAGGGTTGGAAGCTAGCATTCCTTCCTCTTGGAAGGACTTAAGGCAGGGCTGTCACTCAGTCTATGTCAGTGTGCAATGCCATGCATTAATCTCTGGCTTGGAATCCTGCATACTCCGTTGCCTGGTGAGCTCCTCTCACACCATGGCAACTTGCTCGAAAAGTTCGTCCAGCTGGGTGCACTTGTACCCACAACACCCACCTCTGCCTCCAGGCCCTAGGGGGACTTCCAGGTTCTGGAGTTCCCTGCAACTGAGGGTCTGGGCAGCTCTTTCAGTCCCTGAGAGGTCTTTTTGGGTGTAGGCACCTACCTGTAGCCCCTCTGTCTGGGTTTCAACCTCAGCCTGGCGTGAACCCCATTTTTGGAGTATGTGGATAGTCACCTTTCCCTCTGAAGAAATAGTTGTGATAAATAGTGTACATAGTTGTGATAAATAGTTGTACATTATTTGATAAATGTGATTTATCAAATAATGTACATCTTTAATTAGCATCTGTGAAACTGAAAAAAAAAATGCAGGTAGCAGGAATCTAAACAAACAGTCTTTCCTTGTTTTGTGTACAACTTGTGTATGATAGAATTTGTGCAAAAATTTTGTTCTGCAAAAGTGTTTTGAGCATTTCTTGTCTATTCTCCTAATTTAATTCTCAAAATTAAAACCAAAAATCAATATTTGTCTTTGGAAAACAAAAATCCTTCATTGTTTTCCTTTTCAAAGACAATCAAGCTTCCTTCAGAGAGGAAATAGATACTCTGCAGCAAGGCCTATGACCTTGGGAACTCCTGTAACTGCAGGCAGAAAATAACATGATTCTCGTTAGTTGTGGTTGAACGCTATTAAATAACGTCAGCACAACTGACCAGCTTGTTTAAACCATGTCTTAAAATAAGAAACTGAAAAGAATTGTCAGCTTTGTTCTTCAGCGGCCAGAGTTTCCAAGACTTCTGGCTCCATGGCAGCCAAGCTGGTTGGAGAGAGGCTGAAACCTGCAAGCCCTTAGGAATGTTGGCATTCTGCTGACTTGGGAGGGACCAGCACCATAATCTAAGCAGCAAAAAATGACTGGCCTGGGAGTTGGTAGACAGGCAAGAGACCACTAAAGTTCTGCCTGAATTTTGCTGAAAGTTTAGAAATAGAACTATTTCTGCAAAGTGTCTTTATTTCAATATTCAGTGAAAAACACATCTGAGATTTCTGAACAGTTTTACTTAGATGTATTCAGAAGCACAAGAAGTGAGGATGTAACACAGTGTCGCCTCTACTAACAATATTACTTTTTTGAAATAAGCCTGATGGGACCTCTGTGGACAGATGGGGCAAACACCTTAACCCTGACATCCCGGAGCAATTTCTATCATCCAGCGTTGATGGGACAAATGGAGCCCATTTTGAAAATGTCTAGAGGCTGCTGATACACAGATAATC
Source organism: Anseranas semipalmata (assembly GCA_013399115.1). Taxonomy (NCBI): domain Eukaryota; kingdom Metazoa; phylum Chordata; class Aves; order Anseriformes; family Anseranatidae; genus Anseranas; species Anseranas semipalmata. Next base: position 1,083,610 of record VXAA01004871.1, read on the forward strand.
TGCCCTGTTTTGCTTAGCAAATGAGAAACAGATACAGTGATTGCAGAATAAAATAGCACATGAAATTCAATATAGGTATATGTCAGGTGATGCACATGGGAAAAAATAAAATCCTAACTTCATGTACCTATGATAATATGTTTTGATTTTATACTGAATGCTGTGGAGCAAGGTAATCTGTTTACAGTAGGTAATTCTCCGAGGGTGTCAATTCAGTGCTCATTAATGGTCAGAAGGCAAATTAAATGTTAGAAATTGTTAGAAAAGGAGCATAACAAAATGGAGAATATCATTACACTGTTACATGAAAATCCATGATCTGCCTGCACCTTGACTAAAAGTAGTTCTTGCGTTGTGTCTGTGTCAGTTCCCCTGCACCGCCCGGCCACCCCCCCTGCCCCCAATCTCCAGAAGGCTGTAATAGAACTAAAAAGGGCTTCATGGAACATCCAGAATGATAAGCAAAGCTGTGGAAGAGTTTCCGTATTAGGAATGATTAAATAAATGAGCATCTTTCAGTCTGGAAAAGAGAGGACCGATGGCTGTGATAGTAGTCTATAAAATCATAGAGGGTACAGATAAGACTCAGTTGTTCATATTCTTTTCACAGTATCTTGTCCAAGAGCCAGGGGAAATCAGATGAAGGTAGCAGGAGCCAGATTCAAAACAAATAAAAAGACAAGGATTTCATGTAGTGGGTAGTTGATCTTGCCAAGAGAATGATTGATGCTGAAAGTTTGTATTGGTCTAAGGGGAGACAAGGCAAGTTCATGGAGGAGAAATTCACTGAAGGATAACTAAACACGTAGATATCATATCTAGTTCAGGAAGTCCCTAAGTTGAAAATAAGTGGAGCCTGGGTGAATATTAGGGGAAATATCATTTATACTTGTCCTGTTTTTATACACTTCCCTACTTATGGCCACTGTTGGAGACAGAATACTGCACTGGAAGAGTCTTTGGTCTCGCTCAGTACAGCCGTTTTTGTGTTCTTAGCAGCTTTCCAAATTTACCTGAAGTTGAGGCATTGTGTACTCTGTATCCCCAAAAATGCTATTAAACGCTTCAGACTTGGCATGCTAAGTCTAAATCCAAAATGCAGTTTCTGACCTTGATGTGAACCTTTTAAAATGTGGATGGGAACAGAAATTCCCTAGTAGTAAAGATATCATTATAATCAAATAAAAACTCTACCTGAAGGTGCAAAATATGGGAATATAACCACAAAACAATTCAACTCTGATTTCTCTTTGCCAGTTCCCCTATACTTGTTTGCAATGCATTTTTAAGAAGTTTTTAATGTATAGATTAGTAATTTGCAGAAACTGGTAACTCTATATAGAACAAAGTATAGGGACATTTTAGGTAATGCGCTTTCAGTATTGACTAAATTGTCATGTAAAGTCATAGAAATACACTGTGCATTGAGAATAAAGTTAGCAATTTATGCCAGTGATGTTTCAAATGAGGAGGACATCAAAAGGCACATGTAGGCAGACACAGACTTTACAATATCTGGTGGGCCAGGTGTCTATAGAATAATTTTATTGAAACTTTTAAGTGGGAAAGTGGGATATTGCTTTCATTACCTTTATTGTTTCCTTCCAAGGCATGTTTATATATTTACGTTAACAATCTTTCGGTAAAATACACTTAAAAATGCTTGCAAAAGTAAACCTGGATCTTTACATTATTCTTATGAATTGACAGAGGCAAAAATGAAGTCTGGAAAAGGGGAAACATTTGTAATAACCTGTGGCATGTTTTCTGAATTGGTTTTGCTTGTTTTGTAATTGTATTATATATAAGTTTAGAAATTATTTTTACAACTGTTTAAGAACCAAGAATTATTCACAATGAAAAAATACCTGAATGCTAAGCAATCTATGTAATTGTAAACAGACAAACAAAAATTCCAGATAAATTTGAGGGGCCAAAAAAGCTTTTGCAAGGCTGCTTTATTAAAATGAAAGTTCTGGAAAGTGAAATATTGATCTCTGACAGTTTCTCATCTTATGCAACGTGTTACTGAATGTAGCCAGTGTGTGAACGCAGAGCTGGCTGTGCAGCGGTGGAACCCTTGCTGAGCTCTTCTGTGAGTTTGCCCAGCTGGAGATTCCCAGTGTGATTCTCAGCAGTGGTTGTGAGTGATCTGCACAGAGCTGGTCACGACCCCTTCCTATCCATCCCCATTTCTGGCCAGTAAATTCTCTTAAGCACAGTTTTGAAAACAAGTTCATGGAGAGTGCTGTTTTTTTCTTGAAAGCAAATGCTGTACATTCCACAAGGATGATACGGACTACAAAGAGGAGGAAGGGAAAGTATGTGTGATGATTGATGGAATGGGCTGTGAAACCACCGCTGTTAACTAAGCAATGTTCGTTTCATAAGGCATCAGGCTCCAATTCATAAAACAACCATTGCCACTTCGCAGTACATCCTGGGCAGACACCACACAGCCTGTCTGCTCATGCCTGACAAGTGAGGTGAGACCAGCCTCTCTGTTAAGACACACCCATGTGGGAGCCATCATACTAGATCTGGGAGCATTTTGTGAAGGAAAAGGTGGCGCAGTCTACTGTTCATGCTGCAGATTTGTGTAGAAACATCTGTGGCAGGAAATAAAACTACAAATATTTCCTGTGTCTTTAACTCATAGCTTGCTACTGATTTCCCTATTATTCTATGAGGCTGGATGAGCATAAGGTAAATAGTCACAATGTTACCCTATTATATATGCAGTTTCTTTCAATATTCACTGTTTTAGACAATGGTGTAATTTCTTTTCATTCATTTCTACCACTTATTATGGAAGCCTTTTCTTTTGACATCCTTGAAGCATAGGTATGATGGGATATCTTGTGCTAAGAATCATTTTCCCCTGTAAAGCTTTTGAAGCATTATAGAATCTCATTTTTTCTAATCAGCACTCTAGTTTCTTGTGGTCTAAAATTAGGCTTCCTGTCTCTGGCATGCGAGGCGTCAGCGTGTGTGACCTTCAAGCTGCCATCCGGCCTTGAAGTGCAATTTTTGCATCGGGAAATCTAGAGGCAGCAGCTTTACCCTTTTTTTGCAGCAGCAGCAAGATCATCAGAAACAGTCAACTGAGCAGCAACTGCAGGCGTATCACTCACGGGGAGCCATGTTACTGTGGTGCGCAGAAAGCTCTCTAGCACTGAAGTGCTGACGTAAAACAGGGCTGATTCTCTACTGCTCCCTGCGTTCTTGCAAGGTGACCAGACCAGAATCTTCGCATGAATATTAATGGCTAAACTATAGAATGATGAAGAATCAATACTTTAATCTGCATAAGGATAATATGCATTCCTTATGCATTACAAAACTGCTGCACTACAGTGTGTCTGAATTCCACTTATACGCTAAACCCATCTACGAGCTCTCTCCTTTTAAATTATGCATATATTACACAGCCTGTTGCCTACAACAGATTTATGACAATCTCATTGCACCTATGCAAATCTTTTTTAGTTTTAAGAATCAAACATTTAATGTCTTTTCTCCACTGAGGGAGAAAAATCATTGTGCAGAAGTGGATACAAAAAGGTTTTATTACTCACACTATATACTCTTACTAACTTTCATATTAGTTCCACATTGTGTCTGGTCAGTCAAATGACCATGTTTGTGATGCTCTCAGCACTTCGTTCACTGAAGCTACCGAAAAGCTTTTTGTCCTCTTTTTCTTTCACATATCAAGCACAGCAGCTGATAATAACAGAACTGAAGTTACAGCTTGGTAATCAGCATTTTAGGTGATTTTAATTATGACGGATGAAGAAGAAAAATGGCAAAAACATGCTTTCAGTAGTACTGAGCAAATATGACATGGAACCGATACACAGAGCTTATATTACAGATCTGTCAAATTACCCAAGGATAATTTGGGTAGCTGGCAGATTCCCAGCTCATCAGTTCAGTAGCACAGACAACACATGCCGGTTAGTTTTGCTTGGGCTTGACATATAAATGTCTGACCATCACCAGAGCAGCTTAATTGATAATGGACATCTGATTTGAAAATAGGTGTGTTCCCCTTTAAATGGTAGCTGTCACATTACATCCCGTCACATCACATATGTCACGTCATGTTCCATTAAATCACATTAGATGCTGGCATGATGCAAGATAGCATGATGAGTGGCTAATGTAATGTGACAGCTAATACCTGCTAACAATTTGAGTGGTGGGTGTTCAGCTCTGAACGTGTGCCAGGCTGCAGCTGAACGTGTGTGAAAGCGTGCGAAGTCTTTACTCAGAGAGAGAGGTTTTCTTCAAAGGGTAACTTCAGCAGCTGCCCAGCTCCATCCTTAGAACCAGCAGTGGTGTGTTGTGTCAAGTGACTTACGGCACCTTAAGGGACAGGCTAAGGAAAAGATTAAGGGCTGTCTTTGTGACATGCAGAAGTTTGACATGTATGGCTTTCATTTCTCAGCTTCTGGCTCATTTTAGGTGCCAAAGCACTCTGGTGGTTTGCCTAATACGAAAACTTAATTTATAAATCAGATGAAGCCTTGATTAATGCAAGGAAGTTCAGCTAAGTGAGGTACTAGAAAAATTTCAATAATCTGCAAAACATGCTATACTGTTTTAATGATCGGGTTAAGTTTTCACACAGTGTTTATACAGCACCCTCTGGGATCTCCACAGGTTAAATTACAGTATATGCAAGAGTGAGTTATGACTCGAGTAAAGGCAATGGGGAAAGCACAGTATGTGCAGCTTCCATTTTTCATTGCTTGCACTACATTTGCAGCAATGTCAGTAACGTAGACCTTGGGGAATCGGAGTCATTGCTAAATCACAAGGGAAATTTCTCATGTAGCTCTTCCCAAATATTGATTGTTAGGCAATCTTTGAAACCTGCTATGTAAAGAATTTTTTGCTTGTAGACTGCAGGGATGTAAAGGTTTCTAAGTTAAACATAATGCAAGATAAAAAGTCTCCTAATTGGTGAGGGTTTGCCTCAGGACTGTTGTTTTTGCTTTCTGCACTAAGTCTTATTAAAATCCTAAATAATTCCTGTGTCCTGAATTATCTATTTAAAGAACTGATTAGGCTGTGTTTTTTTTTCTTTTTTTTCTTTTTCTTTTTCTCCCCAATCCATTCTTTTTGTACCTTTCTTTAATGGGAAAAAGACCAGTCATTTTCTGGAATTGCTATGACATGATCATTTAGAGTATAATTTAAAAACCCGGAAAAGTCTGCATCAATCATGCATGTACAGTAATTGCCGTGATAGCTGTTTCTGGGTTCTTAATTATTATGAAACATTAGGACTGTATGTCCTTTTGTAATCCTTCTTGATAGCCTTTTAGCTTGCACCATATCTTTGTCATATCCTCCACTTCATAGAGCATATCACTCTCTGAACAGGTAAGTCCTTCTGAATGCTTTTCAATTCTGGTTTCCTTGGGTACTTCAGGAACAGTTAGAGTGGTCATTATACCGAGAATAACCATTTTTCAACTAATTACATTGATTCTGATAACTCTCAAAATGTCATGACTTCAGCTGTCTGGAATCACTTGTGGGAAATGCTAAATTGACACTGATCATTAATTATAGATTTGCACCCCTTGCTAGGGTTTACTGTAATGCGATACGGTTAAGATTATCTTCTGAGAGTATTTTGGAGTCTGCAGCTTGTGCAGAGTCCAGCAGGCCCCAGTTGGTGCCATTGGTTAGACTGAACCTATGTTTCAGTCTCGAGTACCGTAACCTCTGTTTGAAATTTTAGAGATGTTACTTGTATATTCTTTTCCTTGTTGGCTGTGTAAGATTTGTCCTACAAGTTACTAGTACACAGCTTAGGAGCTGCACTGAGTTTTAGAGTTACTGAACTCCAGACTCTCTTAAAGTCAACGTTACTTGATGGGGGAGTGGGAGCAGGGGTATTCCAGTGCTGCCTTGGGGCAGTGGGATGAGAATGGCATCACTGTTTTAGAGTATTGTTGTGCTGAAAGCCAAGCCTTTCTTCCTGTTTCATTGCAGCGACGGAAATCAACTGAGGTACTTCCTTGCTGTTGCATTCAAGTGATGTGAATTCCACTTAAGTTTCTGGTTCTTGTGCTTCCATTTGACTTAGTCACCCAGAAAGTCTGGAGCCAGTGAAGATGAAATTTCGGGTGCCTGGGGTGGAGTGTGAGCGACTTACAGATGGCACCAGATGTAGGTGCACAAGAACGCTGAGAATTTTTGGTAACACGTGTACAACTCTCACCTTTTGGTGACCTGCCAAAATCTATGCACAGTGCATCATTTTGATTGGACGCTTTTCCTGTGATTCATTACCTCAAATGTTTTTCTTCTATTGAGCGTGGCTGGTATAATTTGTTCATTTAATCCAGTTATTTATTTATTTTCAGTTTTAATTTGTTGTGTTCCTAGAGACTATGGTTTGTGGATGCATCAAATAACCGAAAATATGTTATCACAGCTGTTGCGTTACAGCATAAACAAAGAATGAGCGAACAGCGGCTTATTATTTTAATATAATTTAAATTAATATAATATATGAATATAATAATTTAAAAATACATTGGGTTTTAAATATTTGATTAACATAAATACCAATAAATCCTTTCCAGACTGTAATGCGGACGTGCAGGCTGTATAATATTTGAGTTTACCAGTAGCAATACTGACACACTGTTCTGGTTCATATCACCAACTATGTATTATCTGTCCAGTCTCCATTATATATTTTTTCATTGTCTCCACAACTCTATGAAAGCTTGCCATCCCTCATCTCCACTCTTATCTGCTACTGTACAACTAGATCCTGCTCCTTGCTGTGAATCAGATTTGTGTCTTTCCCATCATCCTTTTCTGCAGACACTCTGAAATAACTGATGTTTATGATTGTCACTTCAGTTCTGGCTTTTATTCATTTCCTATCTGAATGGTCTTCTTTTCCCTGATCTGTACATTCTAATTCTGCTTATTAAAATAGGGGGATGTCATCTGAATATCTTATTTTCTTTCAACCCACATCAGTCCCTCCACAATGCACTCCTAGTTTTTTCTTATTCCACAAACCAGTATACGTTGCATATACACAAAGGCAAAAATATACAGTACTATATGGAACTTAACTATCAAATAAATAATCTGCAGGGAGCTATTTGGTTGGTATGGTGTTTTAGACACTGTAAATGATGTACCAGGCTAAATTCTACTGCCCTTGGCACTCTTGCAAAATAATAATGCAAAATAATTCTCTTAATTTCAGTGGAATGACAGTGCCCTCTGGGTAAGGAGGGCTGAAGTTGGCCTACTCAATTATTTTTATAGAATTGTTTTAAAGACATTCTCTCCTCAAAGTCAGCAGTCAGAGACAGCAAACCCATGTATGGTGTCATCTGATAAGGTAACATGGGTTTTGTTGTTTTCTTTTAAATGTATTGTGTTCCTACAGCAACCTGAGCATCAGTTCAAAAAGGAGTTTGCTTTGTTATGTTGCAATAAGTATGTGGAAAGTGAGTACTGTGGGCCAAACGGTCTTTTCCTGTTCTGATGCTATTTCGTGTTCTTCATCTCAATTACAGTAGGTCCTATGGAGATAACTGTGCAGAGGATCACAGTAGCAGTGGGATAATGATGAACGTGAATGGCTGCCTGTAGTAAAAGCCCCAGGTGATGGGGATTTGTGCAGCATGCAAGTGTTTTGTTTCTAGATGCTCACATTTATGCCAGTGACTACCAGGAACTCAGGTGCTTTGCTGTGACTGGTTATAACCCAAAAATTATTGGAAAAAGAGTGCAATATCAAAGGTGCATAATAATTGAAGTACTTCTGTACTTCAGATTTAAAACATGATATATTAGTATCAATGTTTTCTTTTTCATTAGTTTAATAGTTCTTACAGTGCGGTTTGGAAAAATATTTTTCTTTTTCCATGTGAGACATATAGGGTCATGAATGAGTTAAGAAACTGCTGCGCCTAAATTGAAGGGATGGATGTGTCATTATTCAGCAACTTATGGAGTTCATTTCCAGCAGCATCAGTGTGACATCAGGGCTTTTCATGAGGTGTATCACTTTATCTGACAGGAGTTAATTTCTAAGTGTGATCCAGCTCCAATGTTGGCTTCACTTTATACTGTAAAAGCATTTTTGGTGCTGGCTGAAGGCTCAGTAAGAGAAAGAACAAAAAAATAAACAGAATGATGCATCAAATTATAACATAGTTAACTGAAAACAGAGTTATGCAATATATTACGTTTTATATATTTTACGGTAATCTTATTGCTTTTAACCATGGAAAATGTCAAACCAAATGCTATTATTTTTCCCTTAAAAGAAGGCTTTTTATTTGAGCCGTGTTAACGAATCTAAGCGATCTATGAGTGTTCTAGTACTTTAGATTTTTAGTGTAAGGCCTTAAAATTCACCACAAGATACATAAAGACTGGTGTTTTGTCATCTTGACAGAAAGGCTCAATCTATTTATTTTGAAAAACTGGAGTTTTTACATTCTCTGCATGTCCCAGATGGAGTGCTATCTCGCATCATTCCTTTCCTACCTCTGGAGGAATATTTGCCACCGCTGCATTCAAATCAGGGATTGTCCTCCACCACCCTTGCTGGGTGTCCCAAAGGGGTAACTGGGAACCGGGGTGGCATGGGGTCCTTGCTGCTGGCTCAGGTGTTGAATCCCACCTGCTCTGGAGATGCAGTTTCAGGGAATGTCCACCTTTGCCCATGTAGCCCTGCATGGGTTCGCCCAGTTACAGGTGGGGAAGTTGCACTTCTGGAGCTGGGATTAGGAGGAGCTCTGTGTTACCACTGCCTCACCACTGCACAGAATGCAGTGATGCTTAAGTGAATGTAATGCTGGGGAAGTATGAGGGTACTGTAAGAATGAGTGACATTGGTGAACTCATGCACAAATTTGCTGATTGTCCCTTCAGTACAGTGTACAGTAAGTCAGGAGGCCATTATATTAAGAAAGTGAAGTATAGAAGAGCTGATCATCAGTACTGTCCTGCCTTATATTTTCTCAATAGCACTGGAATCCCATGGAGAAAATCAGCATTAAATATTTCATTGTTTTGCATGTGCAGAAAGGGGCTGAGTTATGATTAAACATTCAAAGGTTTCATTTTGCAAACTTGCTGTTATTTTGACATACCCTTTATTTTTCTACCCACTGTGCTTGCCCATGGTTTCCTATGTGCTGTGTATGGCATGTGAGCTGTCCAGTGTGTTAGTGGGCATCTGTGCAAAATTGCAGACTTTTAAACACAGCTGCTGGAGTTTTGCCAACTTCTATTATTGGTCACATGCAGAGAAAGACAGTAGCAGACAAAGCACCTACTGCAATCTTTCATTGATTCACACATTTCTATATTAAATGTTTCTCTTTAGATGCTAATTTTTTGTTGACTGGAACACAAACATCCTTGTAGAATTATGTATCAGTCAGAAACAAGATCATCCTGAAATTAGTATTTTGTGATTTATTCCTGTGCTCCTTTTTATCTTTCTGCTGTAACACTTGCTGTGATGCTAATGCTTGTACACATGTCATGGTACAACATGAAATTGCTCTAAGATATTCTGTCAGTTTAAGTTGTTTAAATTAGATAGTGGTAGTGACTGGGTAGTGAACTGATCCCAGAAAAACTGAAAGTAAATACACAATCAAGTTAAAGAACCTTTCTTACACTGCATACTCAGCGATATAGATGCAGCTTATATCTGAACATGTGTTCATACATGCACATTAACAAAAAGTGATTAAATGCCTAAGTCTGTGAGGCTTGTGAGTTGTTCCTTTTTAAGGGATGTCAAGAAAATGGTGTCTGCTTTTAAAATGAAGCAAATAAAATGTATGCATGCGGAGGAATACTTGACAATTATGCTGCCACCTTTTGACTGTATTCAGTAGTTACAAGTAGTAGTTGCAAATCATTTAGTCCAAAGTAGCAATGCTGAAAACAGTACATATATACGTCTATAGGGGAATAGTTATTTAAGGTATTGATACTAGAATTTTAACTGAACAGGTGGTCATGTTAGGTACTGCATTTGATGTACATCTTTATTAAGCAGTTTTGCTCAAACCGTGTAATAACTTAAACATTTAAAATGAGAGGACTGACAAAAATGATAAGTAAGTAATGAATTGCAGCTATGTTCTACTCATTTTCTGAACTTATCAGGTCTTTACTGTAATACATTTTTATTAAATGTAGTTTAAATTGGGGTTGCCCACCTTCTCTTGTCATTAAACATATCTAGCTCTCCTGCTCTCTGCTACCCTATTTCCTAGAGGTTGCTCAGAGATTCCTCAAGTGGCTAGATGTCACCTGTTGGGACTGAAATGCCAGCATCTCCTCTCATATTATGTATGAGCATCCTATATGGCAAGATTTCATACGTATGTCAGATTGTGTGATGGGGCTTCTTCTTGGATGGATATGCATCCCAACGTAGGGGGAATGTCTCCTTTCTAGTCATGTGACTGGTCCGTGGCCAAGCATATGATGGTGTGTAGTCCCCATGTGCCGTGATAAAGTACTATGAGTACCTAGTGGCCTACTTGGTTTGTAAGAGTGTGCTGTGCGGTCAGACGTCATGCCCACTGAAGTGTTTTTTTAAGGTTTCTGATTAACAGATTCTGAACTTCAGCCTTCAACTTGGAAGGCTGGTATGACTGCCAGGTCTGATGCTGATTTCTTTGTTAATCTTCAGTGTTTTCCTAAATTGTCAGGCTATAAAGCACAGTGTGTTGTGCTAGAAAAACATTCTACAATTAGTTCTTCAGGGATTAAATGGTCTAATACTAAGGTGATGGAGGCCATATAAATAACCAGCTATATTAAATATATTTTTAAATGTCCATTCTAAGAATAATTTGAATATTTGGATCTGTTGCCAGTAGGAAGATATTAAATTATTATGCTATAAAGATCATTTTGTAATAAATGAACAATTTTCTTCACAGTGAAATTCTTTAATGTGAGAATATGGATATATGCTTGACTGAATCACAGGCCAAACTCACTGCTGCCATGGAAGACAGTGTTATCCTGGCAATACAGATGTTTGAACTTGCTAGGGAGCTAGTACATCTTTTTCAAGTTGAAATTTATAGAGGACTGAACCAAAGAAAGGGTTCACTTTGAGATTAATCATCTCCTTGGGCCTAGATTAGTTTTTAGAGTAGTGGGCAGCTGGGAGCCACAGCTGATTCAGAATAGCATGGTAGCAGGAAATGTTTGAGGGGGCTGCCAGCAAGGGGGGGACCGTGGCAGGAACAGGAGCTGCTGGAAAGAGCAACCTGTGTTTCAATCAGTGACCCGTACTTGAAATGTTTGTTAGTATGTTACAGGCAGAAATGTATATTTTCTTATTCCTGCTAGAAGTGGGAAATAAGAACCTTGGAGTGCTGGAAGTTATTTGTCAGGAGCGATTAGCAAGAGCTGAGACTTTATAGGAAAATCATTTGAGAGGGAAGCCACGGTCCCCCCTGCAGACAGGCCAATTATGTAACACTGCAGCAGCAGCGATATAGGGATGGTCGCACAGAGCCCAGAACTCATCCCTGTGGTTAGCATTGTGGGTAAGCGATGGTGTTATTAACAGCTGTAAAACTCTTGTCAAAGCCAAGGGTTGCCAGTGGCTGTGAAACACGGGGTGGGAACTAGGGAACAAGCAGGAGCAATTGGAGAAAGGGAGGTAGAGTCAAGTTTAGATGACCCTTTGTTATCAGGGCACATTTTCAGCCCGGTACATGAGAAAACAGGTTTGTAATTCCTGATAATGGCCGATGCACCTGATTGCTAGTAGTCCAAGCAAAAATATAATGTACAGAAGTGCTCAACTATTTCACAAAACTGTCTCATGAACAGATTTTGCTCATTTGCAGCTGAGTTGTTTGTGCTTCTGTTTATCTCAGATACCCATTACACTTTCATTTACACTGTGACAGTGTTTGGCTATATCTGATTCTCACCAACTCAAAGCAATTAAAACTGCTGGCCCAGTGTCACTTTTCTCAAAACATGCTCAAGCATAGGATGATTACTACATCCTGGCTTTAAGACTGAAATGTGTGTATTTAATGGTTTCAGCTACGGTGTGGAATAAATGTGATTATAAAAAGGCTAGATAAGTGCAATTGTTGAAAATAAGATGAAAAACTAAGTGTGGTGTTATCAGCAGTACTGATACCTGCACAGAGATTTCTAGAGATGAAGTAATATTGAACTCATTATGGTAAAGTATTGACCCAAATGATGTACACAAAATTCTAACACACCATCTTTACCCCTTGATAATTGTCCCCCATAATAGACCAAACTCCTTAGAAGACAGTAAGACAAGCTACTAATATTCACAACCGGCAGTAACTAGTCTGTGAATGCATAGCAAAATTATCACAAACCAAAGAGTAGTTGGAATTTGAATAATGAAACTGAGACATGAATGTATAGAGCCTGTTTTTTTTTTTTACTTTTATAGAAGAATAACGTGTCTCTAAGTGAGAAGTGAATGATACAGCCCAGAGATGTTGACTGCTTTAAGGTGACATAGATCAGCTGGGGGAAACCCTGATCAAGAACAAGTCTGTCAGCTCTGGGGAGACACCTTTCCCATTTCCTTCTGTACTCTTCCTTTTTTCTTGTTTGTTTGTTTGGCTTATGCCATGGTGTTTGTTTCCTGTTGTTGTTGACCCAATTCTCACACATTAATTTGTTTCCTTGTGGCCTGCCTGAACAAGGGCTTAACTAGTTTTCAGTGTGCAGCCACTGGGGGAGATCACACCATGCCTAGGCCCTATGGTAGTTCATAATTGTGAGGCCTACCAGCAGGATAATGGTCTCTCCAAAAGTCTGCCTCCTGGACCTGAATGGAATGATGATGTATAATTTCCAGAAGGCCATAACCTATTTTTTTTTCTAGAAATCCTTCTATGTTTTACTGCCCAAATATTTCTGTCTCATCTGCTTCAAAATGACAACTGGCTTTGCAGAAGAAGTGCACAGTCTTAATCATTAAGTGTGGTAGTGATAAGTTCTATTGATGTCTGATGCCAAATATATTGATAAAGTGCTTTTTAACCGATTGTCATCGCTACTGGACCAACCTTGGCACCTACACCAACTGCTTTGCTATCACTAAAATAGATAAAAGTTGATAACCTGCCACAGAAAGTGTGAGAGGGTAAGATAACTGTTGACACCTCCTAATTTTACAGCTGCAACTATAAATAAATTGGATTTTTCAGAATCTTTCCTTGAAGTCTCTGTTCAGCGAAAATTGTAAGAACATAGTTAACTTTAGGAGTATGCATTTAAATTCCAATAAGATTTAAATATATTTGTGTTCTACTGCGCAGAGTTGAACTGAAAAGTGACCAGTTTTTTGTTATGCGGGTTCAATTTAGCAAAGCTCTTAAATATGCCAAACAGCAAACATCTGGCCTGTGATTGCACTTCTTTAATAGCTGCCCCAAATGAATGATTCAAGGCATTCCAAATCTCTGTCATTCAGAACAAACTTCAGATATCAGTGAGATTAACTACAAAACTTCCTGAACTAAAATTGTCTAATTTTAATAGAAAAGTCAGAACTCTTTTACCTGTGGCAGATAAAAT
>VXAA01004871.1:1100163-1119733 GCA_013399115.1 Anseranas semipalmata
GTTTTTCTCGATCCCTTTGGCAGCAGAGTGCAGGCCGCAGTTTGCTTTCACTTGGAGGGGTGCCCAGTACACCTGGAATCGGCTGCCCCGGGGGTGGAAACACAGCCCTACCATTTGCCATGGACTGATCCAGACTGCACTAGAACAGGGGGAAGCTCCTGAACACCTGCAATACATTGACGACATCATCATGTGGGGCAACACAGCAGAAGTTTTTGAGAAAGGGAAGAAAATAGTCCAAATCCTTCTGAAAGCTGGTTTTACCATAAAACAAAATAAGATCAAAGGACCTACTTAGGAGATCCATTTTTTTAGGAATAAAATGGCAAGATGGAGGTCATCAGACCACAATGCATGCGATCAACAAAAAAAATCTGTTTCCACCAACTGGCAAAAAAGGAAACACAAGCTTTCTTAGATATTGTAGGTTTTTGGAGAATGCATTCCCAATTACAGTCTGATTGTAAGCCCGCTCTATCAAGTAACCCAGAAAAAGAATGATTTCAAATAGGGCCCAGAGCAACGTCAAGCCTTTGAACAAATTAAACATGAGATAGTTCATACAGTCATACTGTAGCCCTTGGGCCAGTCCAGGCAGCACAAGATATAAAAAATGTGCTCTATACTGCAGCTGTGGAGAATGGCCCCACCTGGAGCCTCTGGCAGAAAGAGCCAGAGGAGACTCGAGGTTGACCCCTGGGGTTTTGGAGTTGGGGACACAGAGGATCTGAGGCGTGCTACACTCCAACCGCAGAAGACATATTGGCAGCGCATGAAGGGCTTTGAGCTTCTTTGGAAGTGGTTAGTACTGAATGATATCTGTTTGTGGATACATATATATGTATGTGTGTGTGTGTTTGGACAGGAAAGGCAGTGATTAATTGGGATGTATTAGAAAGTGTGGGACCTGAGCATGATGTAGATGGTATGGAATAAGGGTTGGATATAACACAGGCCCAATAGGCAGCTCGTGTAGTCAATGAGTAATTTTTATCACCCGATGCAATACTTAAAAGTACTCCAGGGCCCCAGTAGCCTACTGCCTCTGAGGCCCAATCTCTGTTACCTGGCTTCATTTTGAAGTGCCAGAGATGAAAGTGGTTATTCTGAGAGAGGCAACTTTGTCCCAAAGCTTACTGCCTTATTAGATGATGGCAGAAATTTGTAATGGAACCTGCTTTTCTAATATGTCTATATAATATAATATAGTTCTGTCAAAGCTTTGACTTGTCAGTTTTTCAGGATGAGATCTGATACACTTACTGGATGGGATGTGATCAAAATATTTGGTTTCTCTTACTCTAGCAATCTCATTGTCAAAATGTAATGTGATGACCCTCCCCCCCCGCCCCCCTTTTTTTTTTTTCTGGAGCATAACATCCAAAACACCATAGTTTGTCTACTTAGGAATTATTGGTTATTTCATGAAAAGAACAAAACTTATGAATCTAATTTTATTGCTTAGGGAGATAAATACCTCATTTAATATGTTAGAAGTTTTATTTGTTTAAACTTTATGCTTGAATAACCTGCATTGTATTGCTACCATTTTAAACTACTCATTAACCCATAAGGGAATGTGGAGGTGGGTATTTGGACATTTTTCTCAAATGTCCCTGTGAATTTTCACATGTAAAAAGGCAAGAGATTTGTGAATACAGATACATACTATTTGTCTGGTGCTTGTTAATGAAAAAGAAGATAAATGGCAATCTCCTGGATTCTTTAATGTTCTGTTTTAGATTGCATGAAGAATGCGTTTAAATACAGAAATATGAAAGGAAAGGATGGATGATTTTAATAGTTTTAAAATGACTACAGTGGCAATAGTTGCGTACTTTGTATTTAACTAGTGTTGGGGGTTTTCATCTATAGGCTACTGTAGATGCTAAAAAGGGGGCTGTTTGCTTTTCTTCCTTGCATCTATTGTGCAAGGAATAACTATTGTGGCATCTGTCTTCTAACTTGGGAGACTTCTTTTTTCAGTTGTTCTTCCCAGCAGTGTCTTCCATGCTGTTCTTTGAATGGACCATGAAAAACACTGCAGAAGAATTTGTGAGATTTTCTCTATTTCTGTCTTTCATTTGGGCACACTCAAGGTTATGTCAAGGTTAAAATCCTTATTTCAATGGGGCCGGGATAATACTTTACCATGTATGATTTAGCAAAGTGGATGTGCTTTCTAGACAGCTCTGCATTAAACTATTAGTGGTTACTGCGGTCTTGTGTCCTATCATGGCTAATTCAGGAGCCAGTTATTAGTGTGGCTAGAGAAGGAAAGAGAACTTTGGAGAGGCTGCTTCACTAGCAGATGTTGCTGTGACTGTCATGCTGTGACACCCTAATGGTGTCTTTACATGTATAATCATGTAAATGAAGGCTGTAGCATAACGGATGGATATAAAGGAGCTAAACTGATTTCTTCACTTTCGTATTCAACTTTTCCAAGTTGATGATGCTTTGAGGAAAGGCAATGTGTTAGGAAGGCGATGTGTAATTGGCAGACATGAAACGCATCTAAATAAAAAGCCTGTTACTACTTCTGCTTGCAAAACACAGACTTGAGGTATGAAGTCTCATATGATTTTATGTCTTTGTACCAGAGAGATTGCAAAGTCAATAGCTGCTTGCTGTATAGGTAGCTCACTGAAGCTAATGGCTGATTTATCCACTTCTCTCAGGCTCAGTGAGCAGCAATAATGTCCCCTTGTTCAGAGAGAGCAGAAGCAGTAGAAGCTGTATTCTACTGCAGGGAATGGCCTGGGATGCTGAACCTCATGAAGTCTGAGTCAATAGAGTAAGCTGTGTTTTCCTGAGAATGCCTGAAGCCATCACGGTTAAAACTGCCTGTACAAGGAGCTACAGAGAAGGAAGATCATGTACACGTAAGGTGATCTATAGTGGTTCCACAGTGTCTCCTGGAAAGGATACCTATATGCTGCTCAATACGAAGAATTAAATTTAGCACTGGCATTAGGTGACAGAGACCACATCAATCACTTGAAGAAGGTAACTGGAACCTGGCATCTCCCAGATCCATTACATGTGATTTTGGTATCATGATATTCACAAGTAAGTTATCATTGCTGTGTTGATGGAAGTCTATGAGCAGTCAACATAACTGAGAATCTACAGTTTCAGGGCATAAATATATGCCTGGAGTAAAAATTGGCACCCAGATGATGGAATACTGAAATTATGTTAGGCACCAGTGGCACTGTTGCGTTCATAGTTTGCTCACAGCGAGCAATGGAGAAAATCGGGGCTGAGCATATATTAGCAAAAGGTGAAATGCTGACCAGCTGCATCTCCATTTGCAGGGGTGACTCCCGAATAAGGAAGGAGTGGGAAAATCAGTGGTTAGTAGGGCCAGACACATGGGTAAAAGAACTGTGGGAAGGCATTGGAGAAGTATCTGTGTATGGGTAGTGCAGGTGTGAGAACATGTACTTTTGTTGTTACCATACATTCAAGGTGTACCATATGCTTTCCCTGGATCCTTAGCCAAGTATGCTGGCACAGCTCTAAAAAGAACATGAATACATGGATAGGGGTTTGTGTGTGGGTTGCGGAGGGGATCGCAGACAGCAGCTCCTGTGGCATCCTGCTGCTAGTATGCATGTCAGATGTGTGAAGAGTCACTGAAATGATGACTTTCCCATTAAGAACTTGTGGATGCCTCTGTGCAACAAACGGGTTTGACCTCACCCTTGCTGTTTGCTCACCAGCTTCAATGTGGGGTTTAAAGCACTGTGGATCAGCTTCTGCCTGCTCTGTGCATCTAGGGTAGACTTCCTTGCCTATTTCTCTGGTCATCTTATGTTCCCATAAAGCAACAGCACCTGCCCCTTCTGAAGCAATAAAAGTCTGCTATGGAAGGAAATGTGTTGTAAAAGAAACTCAGCAATTCTTCCCATAACAGCAGCACTGACGGGTATTCCTGTAATTAAGAAAATGGCATAGACTGTTGTACAATAATAATCTCCTGCTGCTGCGTAAGTGTTGAAGAATTTATTTTCTAAGCAGGAGACATTGATCCTGTGGCAGTGTTCTGTTGCCATAACTTTGTTTACATCATAAAGGAAAAATGATAGATGTAATCATTTAATTTATGGCGCTAAGAAGTGCCAATTGCTCATTCTACCAGTATTGATCCTAAGGCATTCCAACTGGCTTACACATCAGACCTCTTAAATTTTCAGATAATTGGAGACCAAACTGAAAGTGTAGTTTGGTCAGCATGATGTTTCCCAAATCCAATTGTCTCATTAGTTGAACTTTTTAACAAAATGATTTGGCCAACAAGTTAACTTGTCATTATTAAGTTAGTTTTTAGGAGACATCACATGGTATAATAAACCAACTTTACAACGACAGCAAAAATAGTAATAATAATAATAATAATAATAATATTGAGGTGTTTGACTACAGTTCTTCCCAACAGCTCTTTTAAATGGGATATGCTTGGATGCTCTTTAGGTGCAAATATCCACCTTGGTAGAATCATTTTCAGAAATAAGATCTTGAGTGGATTTATTTATTTCCATTTTAGTTTGCATATGCATTTTTATATGTATAATCAAGGGTTTCTCTGAGGCTATATGAATATCCGTGATCTATCAAGAAGGAAAAATAATTAACATTAAAAGAATATGCAATCTCACAATAAGCAAGAGTTATAAAACATGAAAAAGAAAGTGTAAACCTTTTTAAGGATTTCAAAGGAGTAGCATTTAGTATTTGTAAATTCAAATTAGTAGGATCTAAAATTAGTGAAAACACTATTCAGATAAAGTTTGTGTTTAAATGCAGCTGTGTGGGAGCATTAACCTTCACAAAGTTTTAAATATATTTGAAAAGAAAACCCACCAAAACCTAATTATACACCATTTTACTTCCCACCAGCTTCACTGAAGAATGAAGAAATTGCCCTCTTTAGGTCCTTTTCTAGTTTATTCCATTAAAAATAGATCTTTCTTTTGCACAACAGGAAACACTGAAAGCCTGGTTTAAATTTTCAGGAAACTCCCTTTATTTTCGATCCTTTGAAATTGTAATGTTAATACATTTTCAATTAAATATGAACAACTCTCTGTGCATCTCAGCATGAAATACAAAGGGATGTTGGGACCCTTCCAATTACGAAGGCTTGAAGATTTTTCTTAATTATTTAACTTTTGCAGTATTTCTTTTTATTTAAAATAAAAGTTGTGCTGTGGGGCTCCTTCTAAAACAGAGATGAATGTGACAGTATTCTTTTTGCCCTTTCAAGTAATTTATCATTTGAAGTCTGGATGGA
The DNA here is from genome assembly GCA_013399115.1 of Anseranas semipalmata. Taxonomy (NCBI): domain Eukaryota; kingdom Metazoa; phylum Chordata; class Aves; order Anseriformes; family Anseranatidae; genus Anseranas; species Anseranas semipalmata. The sequence goes on from VXAA01004871.1 coordinate 1,105,463, forward strand.
AATTTGTTCTTTTTACTCTATTTTGCTTTTGCTAACTTTTAGTATCTACTTTGCTGTCCAGGACAAAAGCTTTTGTATGTTCCTGAGAAAGGGACAAGGACTGAATCAAAACCATAGTAAATACATGTTCAGTTATTTCATCACCTGTAAATAAATATGTTCATTTGCTTGCTACAAAATGACTTTGACATCTCCCCAACCAATTTGGGCAGTCAGGATCCAGCCCTGACACTGCACTAAAGTGCTGATGAGTGAGAAAAAGGTATTTTACGTGTTACAATGTTTAAATATGACTTTTGGTGACAACAGTTCAGAGATGACCTCAGATTGACAGACATTGGCTATATGTTCCCCAACTGTGAATAGCAGAGCACAGGGAAAGCAGCCAACACTTACATACAGGTGACAGCATCAGTAACAAATCATTATATTTGATTGATACCATTTAACAGTTATTGCCTTCTATCAGTTGCATGGAAGAAACGATGCACTAATAACACCCAATGTGGACTTTTCACTTCATGCTCTTAAAATGCTGTTTCATTAAATAGCTGTCACCTGCACAGCTGGGTGAAGTTGGAAGTTCAGGGTGCTGCTTCCGCCTAACTGGTTCTGCCTGGGTTGTGGCAGGTGTTGCAGAACAGCCAGCTATGGATGGATTGTGCGTATTTCTGCCTCCTATTTTTTAAATTGTTCTCCTAGAAATGGGAAAATATTCTTTTTCTCTCCTCATTTTGTTCCCTCATGTTAACAAACATATTCTGTTGTGTTACAGCGATGATCAGATTTCAGTTTTACTCATAATGGTGACAAGTGTGTCCACGTCTCTGAAAATGGTATCAGTTGCTGCAACCTCAAAGCAAGACTGTATACAAATTAGTTTGTGTCCCATAACATAATGCCCGAGAGGTTTTATTTGTGTTTTTCTCATATATTCATTACAAAAAAGAAAAAAAGAGAGAGAGTTATGAAGAATAATATATAGGCATAGAGAGGTGATATCTGATGTTACTTCCAACAACATTCAATTCCACTTTGTTTTACATAGCGTTATGTCCAAGGTAGTCCTGCAATTGTGTCATGTTGTTAACCACTGTATAACTGAGAATATAGGTTAATTGTTTCCAGACTTGGATTTCGTCTGTTACTTCAAAGCTACATGTATGGCCAGTAGCAAGGAGTTTGATTTTCAGTCAGAAAGCCTCACTTCATGTACTGAAATCAGTATTCAACATCTCTGGGTACTCTGTAATTGATTTATCTTTCTGGCCTTAGAGAGCTATGAGTGCAAATCACGATGGTAGTGTTGGAGCTTTGACATTCAGACTGCCATTGACATTTGTTGTTTTTGAGTCGCAATATGGAAGTCAAAGTTCATCACGTTTAGTAGTAAACTTTATCACCGTATGTATCCCATTTTCTGTTGGGGCATGGGAAATATGATAGATTTTGCAAAGACAATATTACTGATATTTTAGTATAGCCATATTTATTTTTTTTTCATTCAGAGGAAAATGTACAGAGCTGACAAACAGTTCACTGTGGGATTTGGAGCTTTTGTTTCCTGGTTCAGCAACATGTTTCATATTGTCTTATTAACTTTTGTAGTTGGATATTCTGTCCTGCCTAGGTCTGCATGCATTTGAGGTTTTTGCCACATATAAAAGCATGTTAAATGAGCTATACAGTCAAAATAACATTTATGTCATACTTATTTCCTTACTCTTTCAACTCATAGGAATAAAAAACCTGTTCCTTTCCTTCTTTCACAAAGGTGGTATTATGCTAAGCAGGATTCAGTAACTTCGTTCCTCACTTGCACAGGAACAAGACTTAATTTTCTGTTCATTCGTAGCTGGATGGCAGTGAGTTGTGCAGATCTGTCCTAGCAGTGAGAAAGCTGTGGTACCCGTGCATACAGAGCTCATTAACCATGTTTCATGGCTTTTTAGGATTGCAGCCATTGGAGGAAGAGGGAGCACAGAGGGGTAATGGTTCCTTGAGGTAGTCCACCAAGCGCTGTGAGAATAAAAGGCCTTTTTTAATATTTCATAGGTGGCTTATGCAACAGGTAACGTGAAGATCCGATGTGCTTTTGTTGAACAGTGATGCAACAGACATGGGATGCATCATTATGCTTTTTATGTTACTTTCCAAATAAGAGTTTATTCTGTTTTCTAATAATCCAGTCCTCAGATTTTGTGTGCACGGCTGAGGTCAGGTAGTTTCTGGAAAAGATGCATTGTACAGGTGGAAGTGGACTATAAAATATGCTGCCTGTCATTTTACATGCATAGGTCTGCAAAGAATCTAGAAGGATGTATAGGCCCCAGGCTTGAAAAGTGTGAAATAACACTTATGCGTGTATTTCAGTATTTGGATGAGCTAGTGGAAACATGAATGCGTACATTAAGAAAAGTAATCTCATGTAAATACTTATATAGATATGAGTGTTTGGGGCTACTCTAATGGTATGGAAATATGATTTGTGGTATTTTGTAGTTAGCTTTATGCTCAGCTCAGCAACACCTTGTTCTTCTAAAGATTTACAATATTTTATCATATATTTTTTTGAAGCACTAATTTTTGAAGTTAAACTTCAAATAAGCAGTTCTGAAAACATTTTGGAGATGAGAACAGACAAAAATAAATATTGGATAAAAATGTCCTGTGAAGACTGGGATCTTTAATCAAGCATTCTACCTTAAATGGTGCTTTTAAAAGATTGGCTACTGTACTTTTATAGATCACGTGTGCTGAATATCCTTGAGTTACTCTTGAGAGCTTTCATTGATGACAGTTTGGTTTAATTTAGCTACCACTACAAAGAGATTAGGTTGTCAAGAAGATATCATTGGAGGTTTAGGGATTGCTGAAATCCTTCTGAAATGAAAAGTAATATAAACTGTAACTTTCTTTGATAGTTCTTTCATGAAGAAAGTGGATGAAAATCAACCACAAGGGAACTTCTTTTTTTCTGGACAAAAGAGAGAAAAAAAAATCTTCTCATGTTTAGCAGTTAATAAAAACTGAAAAAAAAAAAAAAGAAAGTAAAAAAAAAAAAAAAAAAAAAGAAAAAGGAGCTGCTGCAGCTACTAACTTAACTCCTTAATGCCAAAACTAGGACTTTTTTTTTTTTTTTTATGGTAATTGTCCTTCAAATCTTCTTGAAGTGTAAATAGGCTGATAGTTGAAGGTATCCTTCTATCTAAATATATTTTGCGTATTTCCAGGTAATTTTTGCTGTCTTTCCAAGTGTCACTGGTTTGATTGTTCTTTTAGATGTAATATGAGTTTAGAGATTATGAACAATGTGGAACTGGTAGCTTGAGAAATGCTGCTTCATACAGGAGAGAGAAAAGTACAAGATAAGTGCTTCCCAAAGTATCCGGTCAGTGTGGATTTCTTCTCTGATCCATGCCAGAAGTTTGAGTTCATCCTCCAAGTCCATTTAATGCACGACTCTGCAGCAAGCTATCAACATTGCCCGCAGCTAATGGCGGTGTTTATAATAGGACGTTTGATGAACGGAGGCAGTCAAGACAGACACACATAACTCTTTTCGTTATTAAACGACATAAGCAAGGAACCCAACACCGAAATACTCTGCATAATTTACTTTTCCAGGTCTCCTGTTAACAAATATGGTTCCTTTGGTTGATCTGTATGTGCAACTGTTTGAGGAAGCTTTGATATGTGCAGTCACTTCACTTTATTTGAGCACTCTGTTGTTGATGGGGAATATGCCAGGAAAACCTGTGAAACTTAGAACTTTGTAATTTTTAGACAGAAATTGTCAGTGGTATATAGTTCTGTGCTATGTAGCCATTATTAAAAAAAAAATTAAAAAGGTCAACGTCACATTTTTAAGATAAAACATTTTTTGTTAGCATTGTTAGCAGCATTGTACAATAATAAGCAAATAATAAGAGAGTATGGCTGAATTTTCCTTCTTAGTTTTGTTTTTGCCATTTATATTTGTCTGAAGAAATCTGATGCACTTTCCCAGTGCTAAAATAAGCATAATCCTTGATTTCCCATAAGGAGACTTGGATTCAAAGTCATGTATTGTACTTTGTTTGAGATTAACTAATTCTCCAATTTCTATTCCATTCTATTTTTCCACTTCAAATGGTGTTTTCTTGTGCTGTCTATGAATTCAGAGTAGTTACAGTTTTCCAGTATACAAACCTTAATAAGACACGGTTGTAATTAATTTGACCTTGCAGGTTGGCCTTGCGCTGTGCTCAAACAGTTTTCTAAAGTCACAAGTATGAAAACTGAGCTTGTCCACATAAATGGAATACTTTTTGGAATGCAATTGTAGGAAGATATTGGCTAGTTGGAGGGTTACTGAAACTATGAACCTGCAATTTCTGACAATTTTTTATAATCTCTAGTGGTTTTATCTGTCTTGAGCAGCGTTTTAAAAGCCGTTTCATGGAAAATTGTTTACGCCACTTTGTATTTTTTTTCCTGAATAGCTGTGAATCTTTAGCTGTACGTGCTGTTAGCCATCTTGTGCAGTGAGCTGCATTATCTTGTAAATGTTTAGCTTTATCCTGTGAATTTCGGCAGATTGGTACCAAACAGCTATAATTCAGTTGGCATAGTTTCAAGCAAACTGAATCATAAATGGCTACGGAGGGTTTTCATTTTATGTCAGAATGTGTGGAATTTGCCCGCATAATCCCCTATAACCTTGTCTCCTCCTGCCATAGTTCTTTCTGCTCCTTCATTTTGGAGGGAGGTCGTATGCTGAGAAGCGGGAATGAAAAAGACAGTCGTCCTCATAATCATTCATGGCAGTATAAAAATGCCAATATATTAGCCATTGATAGAGGGGAAGCTAGTTGTGTCCTTGAGTTTGACATTGCTCTTCCTGTGATTAATTCTGAGATTATTTTGTTTTGGTTCTTTTCAGAAACTAGTGTAGATCAGGGGCTTACATATGGTATGCAGGTTAAGAACAGCTGAATGTGGGAATACAGGTTCGTACATAATATTCCTCCAGGTGAGGAACTGCACTTCTTATTTGTTTGCAGATCAAAGATAAGCATCAGAATGCAGGTTTATTTAAAAGTAGCAGTAGGCAGCACTGAACTTGAAAAAGTAAACTCGACCCATCAGAGAGCTATGCTTTGCAGCTTTCTAGCTGGCTGCTATTTATTGTAAAGCTGAGCAGTCTGTAAGTTTCCTAATCTTAAAATGGCATAGTGTAGTTTGAGCCTACGTTTCTAGTACAATATTTGATCTTGATCTGCTCATTCTGAGCAGCAATATTTGAAGTCTTTGCGGGCTGCTATTTATATTAAAATGTATGGAGGACTGGAGGAAACATTGTAGAATTCAGTGGTTGGTATGGTAGCTGTCTCTGATTTAAACCCCTGAACAACACAGGAGATGCCTGAGAAATTCTTTATTGTAACTGGAACATAAAATGAGCCTTCTTCCTACATAAGGCAAATCCCAAATCTCTCTGGAACTGTAATTGACTCAGAATGTGATTAATGTAACTTAATTGTCTTGACTGTACATACATCAGGCACATCACCACCATCTGAGTCCAGGGTGCATTGAATCGCTGTCTGATTTCCAAAGGCACTTTAAAGGATGTCATCCTCTTTGTCTAGACACTGACACCTTTTAAGATGAAGAATACCATGTTCAGCAGGAAGACTGAAGCCCGCGTTGCACCTTGTTTATACCAGAGATCTGATTGCTGCCTACAATACATTAGGTACATCAGAATGGCATTTTCATTCATCCACTTCTATCTGAACTGTCACTTGCAGACAAATTGAAGAGACTGACAAAACCTTCTTCCTTTTTAACCTGAAATGAAAAAATATATTAAAAATATTGTCCATTAATGGACAGCAGCATATGGCAATAAATTGCAAAGCTGCTCTCTGATACAATCTTAAAGAATAAAGCAGAAATACAGTTGATTCACTTAGAAATTCTTTGTGTAAGCTCAGCCGTAAAGTTTGAAACTGAAAGTCATTTTTGTACAGCTAGTGAGTTGGCTTCCTGTTCCCTACTCTTCCAGGTCATTAAGTAGGTGGTGATGTGTTTTAGTTCATTTGTTTTTAATATGTTTGTGCAATAAGAAGGTAATAATTTCAATCTTTTATCAGTTTGCCCCTGCAAAGGAGTATAAATACATCGCACCATGATGTACAGAATGGTACAGGGATTCAAACTGGTGAGAAAGCCAGCATATAAATTCAAACATATGCACATGTATACATTTAAAAGGACATTTGAATTTTGACAGAAAACATTAAAGACATGAAATACATGGTTGCAAGTGAGGTGTACCATATGTCCTCCAGCACTTAGACACAAAGATCACATTAACAAGGTAATTAAAGGGCACCCTGTTGTGGCTAGGTGCTGGAGGACATATGGTGTATCATGACTAACCATGAATTCTGAAGTTCGTATTGTTTTTGGTCATAACCTTGTTTGTTTTTAATATAATGTAGTTTCTGTGTGCTTTTATATGTTTCAGTTGTGTTGGACATTTTACTTTCAGTACAGAATTCTTTTTGAAATTGTCAACCTGAAAAATTCATGCTATTTATGAATCTTCTATTTTAATCTAAAATGACTTAAAACAGTGTCACAAAGCACTGACTTTTTGACAATGGAGTAGCACGTGTTTGTGGCTATCCTGTTTCATACTTGTACTTCTTTATTACCAGTGCAAAATACAACACGTGACATGGAGACACTTGGAAAGTGTTGATTGTTGCAGGCAGATTCTGCAGATTCCACCTGCACTTGAAAGTAGAGCAACTCATTTTTTGCCTCTTCCTCTTCCTTTGTCACTAATAGCACATATTATGCAGTCAAAATTCAGCTGAGAATTTTGCTGATGATGTATAAAACAAAATAGGATCTACTTTGCACAATTTCAGGTGAAAGATACCAGCTGGAACATTACAAAAACATTGATTTATCTGTAAACATGCGTTATTCAGGGACCCAGACAGAGTTGTTTAAGGCACTGTATTTACATAGTTGAATTTCTAAACATAGCCATCCTCTGCAAATGCAAGTCTGTTAGAGATTGAAAATCTGTGTATAAATAAGCCTATTGTTTTTAAGCAAACAGAACAACTCTGAAAGTTTTATTCTAAGACAGCAAAGTCAAATAGCTGTCTCAGCATGAACTGTTAGTTGAAACCAGGCATTTGACATGTCGTTTTACCTGGATGGAGCTAATCAAGGTGAAATCTGAGGCTGACCTAGGGGGGAACTACAACAAGGGGCTGCGTACCTCAGTAGATTCAGGTAGTGGAGTCTGGAAACTCACTCATAGCCGCTAGGCCGGAAGCACTGGCTGGAGTCAGGGAGTCAGTCATTCTGCCCGGACAGGGAAAATACAGATTTGGTTCCCTCAGACTGCTCAGAGCTCTGAATCCAGTGCCTCCTGTTCCCAGTGTGAGTAATCCAACCGTTACACTGCTACAGAAAAGTGGGGCATTGGCACTGAAGAATATAGTCCTGACCCCATTTGAATTTGCAAGCCTCTCCAGGAGACTTTAGAGAGGTTCAGGTAGCCATCTGCTAAAATCAGATGATGGAGAGTCAGCTCAAGACATTAGTGCCTAATTCCAGAACTTTGAGCTGTCTGATAGTTTTTGGTGTCTTCAAGGTTAGGTAGTCCAGAAGAATCAATGGACTGGAAAGTTGCTCAGCGCTCTGGTGGGCTTTGCATGCATAAATGGACTGGATTCAAACTTCATGGCTCAATTCCTTCTTGTTCCACTTGTAAAAAGCTCCTAGTGGTCATTGCAGCAGGGGGTGGGGAGTGAGAGCAGCTAATCCAAAAAGACACCATACATCTTGAGCAGTGCAAGATCTGAATCGAGATCCACTGAGGCAAAGAAAAAAACTGAACGTGTTTTGCATTCCATGGTAGTGTTCTGTCCTGTACTCCACTGAGTAGAGGGTGAAACTTCAGTCTCCAGTATAGTCTCATTTCAACCTTGACTTTCAGAGATGGTGTTAGGTGCCCAGTTCCAGAGCATGACTAACCAGTACTGCATTAATTGTTCAGAAACAAATGAAGATAAAGAACCCATATTTCCTACATGAGAAACCAATTTTCTCTATGCAGTGTACCTTTGCGTTTGGTAGTTCTGTCAGCTTCACGGTGTCTATCATGATGGGAATTGAACCAGCAAAAGTTTTCAAACCGATGTTGCAATTCATAGTTTTCTGTTTTTTCTTTAGTTTGAGTGGGTGTTGTTCTATCTTAAATAGAAAAGTGTTTAATTTAGCTGTGGGATATTTTTTGTAGAAATGAAACACTTGCCTGGGCCTACAACAATTTTAGTCTGTAATATCTGGATAATGCAACGTAGCCAACTGTAACCTTTAATTAGGTTTGCCTTCAGAACATTGCCAAATGAGAATCTGAATTCAGACAAGTGTCCAGATCTCCTTTTTGGCATGTTCTTTAATATCTGTGGGAGCTTATTTTGTTATGCTGTTAGCTCTACATGCACCCTTACTGTTAGTAGAAGTTGCACAGAAAGGGCTTTAGTTCTGATGGGTTGTTTTACAAACTGACTTTGGTGGAATCAAAATTTCCTCAGCGGAAAATTTCTATTGATTTCATCCTCAAGGCTAATAAAAAGTAACGTGCAAGTTAGGAAAAAGAAAAAAGAATGTTTAATCATTTAGCCCCCCAAATTAGGGGAGACTTTTCTTGGTCTTTCTTTATGATGTCTCATTCTTCTCGGAATTTTCATACGCAAAAATTAAAAAGTAATCTCTTTTGTTTTTGTGTTTGAACTGAGCATGTCTTAGAGAAGAACTATCTGTGAATGTCTTCATTAAGTGTTTTAAAACTGGAAGAGACCAGGTTTTCTAAACCTGCACTTTTTTTTTTTTTTTTAGCATATATTTCTAGAAGCTTTCAGTCTTAAAATTTCCTAGGTTCAGGATGGACTTTCTAGAGAGAAGATCCATATCCCAGAGAATGGTTCCTGATGAAGATATGGAAGACACTGGTTCAAATAGTTTGTTGGCTTTATCACAGCCAGGACCTCAAAGCAGGGCCTGTGCTATTGTGTGCAGGAGCATCCCTTGCCAAGCTTTTGGCTGCTTGGGAATGGGTTGTGTCTTGTGGTGGTTTCCTGGAGAAGGTTTTGTTTAAATAAGTATTTATTAGATGGGAGTGCGACTTAAGTCTCTCTGTTTTCTACTTGTTGAGCAATGAGCTTCTATTGTATATTTGTAGATTTTTTTATTCTCTGTTTCCTGTGAAAAAAATTTCAAAACATTTCAGCTTACCCGTAGGTGTAATGACAAGTGCAGCATTTCACAAGTCAGAGAAACATTTTCATGACTTTCCATAGAAAAGACCTCTTGTGATATTTGTATTTGTCAAACTATGTGCATTTTGTCCTTTAGGGATTCATACCTGTTTTCTTCAGAAGTGCATTTTTCTTTCTTTTTTCTTTTTCTTTTTCTTTTTTTTTCCTGCTACCTATTGTTCATTGCAGTGAGCATTTTTGGTGGACAGGAATACATTTTCCTTCATAACCAATACTATTCTGATCCAGGAACTGACTGGAATGTAATCTTAATTTTGTAGCTCCCATCCTAGGCAGTACTTGAACATAAACTCTCTGGCATCAGGTGATAAATCTTATTCTCTTGCTCTTTGTTTTTAGTCCCCCACCCCTCAATTACTCCAGCCTGTACTGAGTTTTTGGAAAGATTTGTGCTGATTTTCATTTTTTTTTTTTGATAGAAAAATGGGAATAAAAAGCTGTATTCTAAAGCAAACCAGTAGCGACTCACTTGTTAAATTATTTACATAGTTAATAGTCTAAACACACAAAAATAGAAAAACTGACAAAGATAACTTCAGGGGATATGCTATGTAAAACACATCTCCCTGTTGAATGCACAAGGCAGTGGTCAAGGTTATGCTAGCCGCATATTTTGCTGATCCCAGGGTCTGGCCAGCCAGAAATAAAGCATTAGGATATATCTTCAGGATGTCTGTTTGGTTTAACAAAGAAATATGCTGATGCTCCATGATGTTTCTTTGGGATTTAATCAAGGACATGAAATCTGAAAAACAAATAATGTTTTAGTGTTTAGGGAAGTTTATTTTTGAAGCTACATTTTTGCCCATGTTTTTTTCCTTCTACTTTCCTTTTTGAAAATGGTTGTGGGGTAAATTGAAAATTTTATGGGCAAAATAATCATGCTGAAATGATAAAGTCATCCTTTCCTGGTCATGGGGGCTAATAAGGAGTTTGGCAAATTTCAGCACTACTTAATTCTGATGCTGGCCTTGCTCTTTTCCTAATCTCCATTTAAGGAAGTATAAAGCACTTTTCATTCAGTAAAGAGATGTGATTGAAACAAATGGCATTCTTAGATTATTATCAGTGGAAGATTTAAAATAAAAATCCATAAAAAATGAATGCAAATGCTTATATTTTTAATTTCATTTCCTTCTATGCAGTTATTCAATTGTATTATTCAACCTATGTGCAAATGCAAGGAAATATGTGTCAGAAGATTCAAACCTTTCACGCACAGGTTCATTTTTTCCACTGCTGTTCCATTTAAATCGGTGCCTGAAGTTACTTTCAAGTCCTTTGTATTCTTTGGAGTATTTATGTAGGCTGTCAGGCAACCACCAACATTAAAGAAGCAAAATAATGCCAGCTTTGAACAGAATCCTAAAAATCCAACAGAAACTTTACAATTCCTGTTAAGCATTCAAATCCAATTTTTTAATGAGATGTTTGGGGGTGTTTTTTTTTTTTTTTTTTTTTTTTTTTGAAGCAGCATGTCACTTTAACGTCACTCTTCTCAAGGCAGCTGTTTTTACAAAACAACAACAAAAAAATATCATAAATCAAAGTCTGTGGCAATTTATAGGTCAGTGGGAAAGGAAATGAGGACACACTCGCCCAAATTATGCAGCTCTGGTGCCTGGACTCTTTCCTAGGGACATATTCTGTTAAAAGGAAGGATCTGTGTGTGCATGTGTTTGTTCTCTATCTGAAAGTATTAATAGTGTGTCCTGCTCCTCCCCGTCTGAGGGTTTGCCATTTAGAGATCAAACCGAACTCTTTCAAAAGTGGAGTGCTGTGACCAAGACCACATCAGAAGGTGCACAAACATACTGCACTGGCTGGTACCATGGTTGTGCCATGTAGGGCATTAGGACCGAGGCTAACGTTTTCTCACTTTCTTTCCCACTCTCACATCCCCAGCTTACTTTAAATCTGCATTTGTATAACTCCATTGTCTATCTCAGGTATCTTATCTCAGCAAACGAAGCTCAGAATCAATATGTTATCAATAGGACTCTGTTAATTGCTGATGTTCAGTAAAGGGGTTTGGAATATTGGCTACTTGAAGACGTAGGCAGTATTTAAGAAAGCAATGACTGGATCCAGTGGAATCCAGTGACTGGATTGGAAATCTAAATTTGAACCTTATATTGAATATTTTTCCCATCCAATCAGAGTTTACACAGCTCTGAATATTAACTTCTCGCATGTGTTTAGGAGGCAAGTCAGATACTGTAAATGAGCAATGGTAAAATATTGGAATAACAGTGATATACTAGGATTTTTTAAAGGCATCTATTTATAGCCTGCTTTCTTCTCTAAGGATTGGAGGAATAGAAGCTGGGATTTTTTTTCTGTTCCTTGATGAGTGTTAGCGAAGCAGATTTGCTAACACAGTTTGACATACAATATATTTCAGTGTTTATAGTACCTTACTGTGGGTACTCCTGGTACAGTACCTTATGGCATTTTATTTAATGTTTGTGAATTTTTCTGATTGCTTCCAAGATAATTTATTTTTATTGGCAGCTAGCTTTGTGCCTTCGTATGAAAATGAAGCTGAAGCAGGATGGCTTTATATATAATCTACAGAATTTCCAAACTGCTTAAAAATAATAATACATTGTTCAGTTGCTCTTTGCTGCTAACAAATATGATTTTAATCAGTTTAGATCAGTTTTTTTAATCAGTTGGAGAATTCTCATCTAGAAAAAAATACATATTATGAAATTAAAATAATACCAATAAGGTACCAGATAATTTTTTTTTAAGCTAAAAATGTTAAGAATGTAATGTTCCCAGGGTCATTTTCAGTCCATCTGCACAGGTCCAAAATAACATGTTTCTATTTAAGCCATGAAGGGTGGACTCAGCACAAGTTATAAATGTTCTTTCTTACTGTCCATTAATAAAATATTTCTTAGTTATCTTTCTTCTTTTTCCTTATATGCATCAGTTCATCTGGGCATTCACTCCTATAGTTCCTCTTTGTTTGCTGCCAAGTATAATTGCAAGTCCCAGAGCCATCAGTAGCTCTGGCTTTATAGAACCTTATTTAAATCACAGTTAAAATCAAATCTGAAGCAACACTGCTATTTTGTTTTTATAGTGTTATGTCTCATTTAATGATAAGAAGAAAGATGACTTATCAAATAAAGAAAATTTGTAAGTGACTTTCCAGCATACAAAATATACCACAGTTATCCCTGTTTTGATACAGAAAATACTTGCAGCATTTCATGTAGGATTATTAAGATAGAAATTCCTTTAACTGAAAATATACTATAAAAGTGTAAAGCATTATACAGCATTTTCTTCAGCAGATGTTTTGTTGTTTTGTCAGTGATTTTAATTAAGAGCCGTGTGCCCAGCCATTGTGCTTTATATGGTCTAGTCACGTATAGGGTCGTTTTTTAAACTCCTTCACTTCTGAGGAGCAGATGGTTTGAAAAACTAGACTTAGTGTGACAAAATCTCACTCCTCCATTGTTCAGAGCCTTGCCCTTGTTCCACGTGGCATGCTATCTAATGCTCTGCCCAGCCCACTTTTAATTTGCTCAGATTGAGTATTTTCTGTTGCATTTTTTGGGAAGCCATATCAGAAACAATATCAAACTAGCTGGGCTCTATACTAAAACATTGTTTCCTTTTTTTTTTCTTTCCATTTTTCTTTTGCTGCAAAGCAAAAGGTAGTTTTGTAGTTCTTACTTTTACTCATTATATTCCAAGTTATTGCTAAGATTCATAGAGAGTCTCAAGAGAGTTGGAAGAAGGTAAATATAGGTGAACAGACAGGAAAGGCAAGAAGGGGTAACCACAACAAGTAATCCTCAAAGTAATAAACTGGGTCTCTTAGAGACAATGGGTTAACTGTTGGAACACAAAGAGGCATCTTATATGTTTTGCCCTTTCCAAATATACTTTAAATGCCAAAATAATCTCTTTGTCTATCCTTACAAATTGATTCCAATTTGTTAGTCAAAGATTGCAATGAAATGACTCAAACCATAATCTTATTTCACCAAGCAGTTTGTTACAGCATTTTTTATTAATTATATTCAGACTGCAAGAACTGTCAGAATGTTAAAATTCCTAAGGATAGTTTGCCAACATCTATCACTGGATTAGAAACAGCTCTGCAAAACCTTCAGCAAAATAGATAATATTCCATCATAAAATCAATAGAACTAAGCATTGTCAGCATACTGCTGACAGTTCCAGCTAAAACAATTTATAATTTTTAAAGAAGATACATTTTAAATAGAAGATAAGCAATTTTTTTTCTCTTGGTCCATCTTGAAAAATACAGCCACTAAACAGAACCCAAATGTAAACGTTTTGCTACTGGTTTGTGTTTGTCAGCCCTCCTTGACCTCTCTCTCTTTACCCAAATCTTCCCTAACACAGTTTTCTGAGTTGAATAGATAGAGTTTTGTGAACTGTACAGTATGCTATAATGATCACCTTGCATTGGCTGTACACAAAAAAGTGTCCAAGAGACTATTTCCTCTCCTCCTTCCCTGGAATAACTGCTTCTAGGAAGACTGAGAAACCAGGGGAGTAAAATGTTATCTGTGCTCGTAAGAATGCAGAAAGTGTTGCTCTCCGAGATGCTAAGAATATCATGTGCCGCTGTGGTCATCTGGTATTGCTGCTCACAGAACACGGATTTTAGAGTAATACTCATAAATGCTGCAGTGACCCCAAAATGTCAGTCTGGGCTACCGTGTGCCTCTAAGAAAGGCTTCCAGTCTTAATTTACAGATGCCAGGTAATAGAGATTCAGTTTCTCCCTGTCTACAGAATTTTTTTTCAGTGGTCAATAATCTTCATGTTTGAAAATACACACCCTGTTCTTAGTCTGAATGACTTTAGCATCAATGTTCAATCTTGGACCTTTGCTAGCCTTTTTTTCTCTTCTTCTTCTTTT